>JAPMOQ010030392.1:0-12866 GCA_026543055.1 Argiope trifasciata | reverse complement strand
AAATAGTAATAATAAAATAAATATAGTAATAATAATTGTAATAGAAAAGTAGTACTAATAAAAAAAGTGGAAATAGTGTGAAAAAATAAAAACGCAAAAAACAAAGAACTCTGGAAATATGTCTTTTTTACTTCGTATCATCCATGTGAAATGTAATATCATTTGAAAGTGATAGGTACTGGACTTAAAAATGAAAAATAATAAATTGATTGTACATATGATGACAAAATTCAAATAAAGGAAAAAGTCTTGCTTTTTAATGTATCTCAATGGCTTGTTCGACAAAAGAGTAATTTGCCAGTTTTATAGTTAAATAATGGCTTTATAATTTCTTAGTAAGACAAGTTGGCCTTTGAAAAATTGTAGATTTTAAATGTTATTTATATTCTATATTTAAATTTAACAATCCGAAGCTTCCATTCAAAAGTATTTCCCTTTTTTTATGTTGAAGAAGAATCTGTTCAGAATGATCAAATAATATTAGCCATTACTGACAAAAGAATAAATAAATTGGTAAGTAAATTTGTTGTGAATGAATAGTAATATTATAGGTAAAAATAAAAATTCGAACAATAGTATAATGATTTAATATGAATTGAAATTTTGATCCTAATTTCTTTCGAGAATTGAAGCAAGAAGTTACAGTAAATAATTTTATTTTTTCTAATAATAAAATGCAACAAATAATAATAGCTCTGACTACGTTTTTCTCATTCAAAATTATGGGGTTTTAAAGTTGAATTTAATTATATGTTTAGTTTCAAAATAAAAAATATTTAATTAATAAAAAAAGATTTTTCACAATAGATTGTACTTCAAGAAGCTTTGTCCAATTAAAAAGTTTGTCTCTCTTAACATTAGCTTTTAAATCAAGAAAATTTGATTAATTAAGAATATTTAATTATTCCTTTTGCATTTTAATAATTCCTTTAATAAGAAAATTTGGTAAAATAGGGAAACCTGAACACGTTAACAATGACTCTAAGGTCAAGAAAATTTTAATTCTTTTTACAAAAATTTGATTTTGAAGCTTTTATAAGATTTAAGTTTTAGATCATCTACAGTTACCATTTTGTTTACTTGTAATGTTTCCATATGAAATATATATAGTGCTTTAAATTCAAGTTGCAAACTTTATAAAAATTCACGAAATGGAATTTCAATACTTAACAAAACAAAACAATTCCTCAGAGTAAAATCTAAGTTTCTTAAATGATTTTTAATATAAATCAAATCTCTATTTGAGAAGAATGAACTTAAAGATGAAGGTTTATTTGTTAACTGTTTATAATTATTTATCCAGAATAAAATAATGAAACTTCTTAGAAGGATGAAAAAATTGATTTCTAAGAAGATATCGATTTTCCCCACACTAAAAATTTATTTATTTATTTATTATTATCCAGCAGCCAACTTTATCCATAAATTATAAAACAAATAATCTTCATCTGCTTTCCGAAAAGTTAAATAACTAAAAAAAAATCGATAAACTGATAATGCCCTTCACTTGAAATTTTAAAACCTATAAAATATCTTCCGATCTTTTCCCACCTGAAAAAAAGGGCTGAAAATGTCGGAAGAAGCATATTCATTCTCCGTACAACAATTTTCACGAAAGCTCAATAATTCAGATAAAAATCAAAAATACACAAATCACGCAAACGTCTGACTCTCGGTACTTGATAGACAACAAAGAAATAGTCTCTTCTGGAATTAGAAATAATCTGATAGAGGCCACTTAAAAATGAATTGGGTGTAAAAACGTGCTGAATGGGTATGTCTCGAGTTTCGTCAGAAGGTATGAATTATAGAGATATGGATTTCGGAATTCATTTCGGCCTCCAAGGATTCGAGGAAATTGATAAAATGGCTAAATTGGCCAGAAAAATGCAATAGAGAGTTTCCTTCCTTTTAATGAAGGAGAAGTCTTACTTTTCGGAAAAAAGTATTGGATTTTTATTAAATGGAGTTTGATTTTTTTCCGTTTGTACCAGAATTCCAAGGGTAATAGCAGTTAATTTAAATCTATTAATTAAATAATTTCTATCTATTTGAGAACTAATTTCTCATAACAGTTTAAAATTTATTTTAAGTCTTAGTTTTGACAAGACTTAAGAAAAGCAATTATGAGCCAAGTTGATTCTGCTTAGGTAGAAAATGGTGTGTGGTTACATTTAGTTAAATAATATTTATTGTTTTTTTATAAAGTATTTAAAAGTAATTTATATATTTTAATATAATTAAATTATTAATGTTAGTAATCAATTTCTCATTAAAAAGCGCGTTTTAAACTGAAATTGTCAGAATTTATTTTTAATAATTCTGAAAAAGGTTTCTAATACTGGCTAACTTAGCTACCAATAATCATAGACTCATTCTAAGGCCACCTAAAGCTGATATATCTTTCAATAGCGAGGTAGCTACTTGTATTTTTCTTGTACCGGTTATATTCGGTACAAATGATCATCAATTCATGCTGAGACATTCTAAGGCAGATATTATGCCTTACAGTAGAGAGATGGTTACTTACAAATTTCTAGTTCTGGCTAACTTGACTACTAATAATCATAGATTAGTGCCTTACTAATCGAAATCCGAATTTATACACATTGTCGTATGTTACATTTTTTTAGATAGAAATTTGTCAAGTTATGGCCCTCCTCATTCCTTAATTTGCAGTTGTATGAAACGAAATTTGAGTTTAAGTAGACTTTTCTTATGCCATTATTTCAGACAGCAGTTCATTGGTTAGTATTTTAACTGTTGATTAATTGGAAGATAAGAACATTATACAGTAATCTTTAATATAGTATGACTACAACTTATAGAGGGTTAAATGCCTTCGGAACTTCAGGGGATAAATCATGGAATGATTAAAGATCAAGAATCAGGAAAAAGTACTACGATTCTCACAGTGATTTTAATATTAATTCTTTAAAAAAATGTGAACTCCATGTATTTTGAAATGAATAGCTTTAAGCTATGTTGTTATAAGTTCTTCCATTTCATTCTCTATCCGAATGACCAATTTCCCCTTAAAAATCGCCCAACAGTACAATTTATTTTCGTATGTAGGAGCTAAATCACTTTTTTTTTTGTAAAATGCTTCGAAAATCTATAATCTTTTGCTGAGGTTTAGTTTGGCTAGATATATTTGTTGAAATTTTATTTAAAAACATTTAAGATAAATATTCTAATCAGAAGACATTAGAATATGCTTTGATATTTAAGGAGGCGTCTGTTAATTTCAAAAAATTCTTTAAATCAACACCATAATTTCATTCACATATTTTAATATCATGTCTTTAAATAAATATGTGTTCTATAGTAGGATTGGCATCCATTAAGAGGTTATTTGCATTAAATTTAAGACCTAATCCATCAGTCCTTGGACTACCTTTATTTACTGACAAGTTGTCGTAAGATCCAAAGCAGAACTTGGCAAGAAAAAAATCCACTTACTTATTCTGAAATAAGTTTATATGATACAATTTATCTTCTTGTCAATAGAAGAAAAGCAGTAGTAGACATAATTTGAAATCTTCATGTTTTAAAATAGCATTTGAAAAGCCAAGGTTTTCTTAAAAGGATTTACTGAATAAATAGCAATCTATTGATAATAAATTTGTTTTTGGAATACCTAATAAATTGCATTAAAAAATTATTGGAATGTATTAAACCGATATTATTAAATTTATACTTGTTAAAAATTCCAGGTTTTCATAATTAAATGGCTCCAATTTTATATTGTCTACAATCGAAAGTATTATTCAAAAAGTTATGAAGTTTTGTGAAGGATATAAAGAAGGAATGGTAATTTCTTTGAGCACATAAAAAATAATTGAAGAAAATAGACTTTTAAAACAGATTATATATATATATATATATAGCATACATTTACGACAACTTATAAATTATTATACCAAAGTATACTCAACATGACGGTTATCATTTTCAGTTGGCATTAGAAATCAGAAGATAGCATATTCCAACAATTGACCGCAATGTGTTCCAAAAAAATGCAATGAACATGTGATGAAAGGCGATCTTTATGATCTTATAACATTCTTTGTTTATTATGTGTTTCAAATTATCTCAAAAGTAACAGGAATTGAGGTTTGGGAATTGAGAAGAGCATAGATCATAAAAGCATCGGCTGATTTTTAAGAATGTTCTTTACATAAAAGCTAATGTGTAGAGGATTTTGGACTTGCGTAAAAAACGGGCTTGAAAGTCATTAATGTACTTGCAAAACCATTTTATTCTCTTTAATAATAATGCATATCGGTACTCGGTGACTGAGCATTTTACTGGACCCTAGAACTTAATTCCTTGAAAAAAGTAAATCTATAAGCACCACATTGGCATTGCAAGTTCGATGACAAATGCTTCTGAAGGTGTAGTCAAGACAGTTTTTAAATATATTAATTGAAATTTATTGCTCTCTTTAGAGATTGTGTTATTTAATGAATACGAATTATAATGTTACAATGGTATAAAGATTAAAAAAATGGTGAAGTATAAACAAAAAAGCAAGTTGTAAATATGTAATCCATTAAAACAGGCCCTCTAACTGCGTAATTTTAAAAATATATATTTATTTGTTCAACAAATATCCATCTATTCTTGATGATAAATACAAAATTTATTATTTCCTGAGTTCTGATTTGTTTTCAGAAAATTTTAATATATGATGTCTTTTTTATGGCTATGCAATTTATAAAAAAGCATTCACTCACGCCCTATTATTCATATTCTAATATTTAGAATGCTCAATTATTTAGAATCTCAAAAATTCATCTTCAAAAGCTTTTGAATTAGTGTTTGTAGGCAATCTCATTTTGATACATAAATTCCAACTGAAATACAATATTTAATAAACACTTATCATATATAGTGCTCTTTTAATTTTTACTAAATGTTTTTAAATTGTGAAATAAACTCCAGAAAATGCTAAGAAATATTTTAGTGAAGTTAATAAAATATTTAAAAAGTAAACTTATTTAATATTTAAATAAAATATTTAAAAAGTAAAAATATTTAAAAGTATTCTTATTTGCTCTCAATAATACTCACGGTTAATATTTGATTTTTATCAAATTATATATCAAAAATTAATTTCATTCAACATTACCTTTTGAGGATTGATCCGTTACCTAAATACAATAAGATATTATCATTTTAGCAAACTCAAGTTTCAATTAACAACAAAAGCTTGTGTATTAGCATCTAATATACCAAATTTTTTGTATTTTGGTGGACTTGAATTAAAATCAATCAATAGTAAAAGCAATCGTTAAAATATTTTAAGCATAAACGCACACAAAAAAATATTCACAGTCAATCGTAGGAAAAAGACCAAATTTTAATAAATTATTCGGTTTTTTTTCTTCTAATTCTTAGTAATTCTTCTTCAAGTAAATCAGTCCAAAACTTATATGCGTAATTAATTTTTTAATGAAAGCTTGAACCTTCTCTCTTAAAGAAAATAGATAAGGGAAAATTGTTTTGCAATATTAATGGGATATATTAAAATTCTTATATTAGAGAGGTAAATTAATTTTACCTCAAAATTAATAATTTATAAATTTTTCTAGAGATATTAAAATTAAAGGGAATACTGAAAGCATACAAATAACGCAAAATCCATTAAAAAAGAAGTATATTCCATTTAAATAGTTATTTTTGAACATCTTAAAAGACGATGCAATTAATTTGGTTATTTTAATGAGCTAAAATATTAAAATTTTAATAAGAAATTAACTTTTATGTCTACATAAAGACAGTGATAGGATTGCAAATATCAATGATTTCCCTATAAAAATTAATAGGAATTAAAATGCAAACACAATACTGAAGTAAGGAAAAAAAATTAATGTAGAGAAAGGCATTCAAATATGGAGTACTTCAGAAAAATATTGCAACTAGAAATGTTTCAAAAAATGCACTACAAACTTTTCCATTGAACTTTTTACTAACTTTACAGGAATTATTAAAAATATAAAAATTTACAAAAGTCAACCATATTTAAGAATACGTTTTCTTGAATATGAAATGTTTAATGTGTGATAAATATGAAATATTTGAGTTTTTAAAAATAAATTGGAAAAATATAAAAATTTATTTTTACGACTTCAACAAGTATATATATATGATAGAAATATAACACATTATATAGCTCAATTGAAGAAACATTTATGATAAAACAAATATTAGATTTTAAGGATAGCCTATTGACAAAAAATACATAATTCTGTTTTTTACGAAAATTGCAGTATATACATACGAAGTATATTAGGATTATATTAATACGTATTTCGTATTGGTAAAGTGTATTAATATAAACATGCAACCCAATAAAACGTATGAGCAGTATATGCATTAATTGGACCATATTAATATGCATTACTTGGAGTATATTGAGATGCATATTATACTCCCTTTTACAAAAAAAAAAAAAAAAAAAAAAAATGCAGAGTAAAAATATATAATTTTGGCGAAAGACTAAAAACCTTTCACTAAAATAATTGCCTTTCATTTAAAAACCAAGCAATAGTGCCTAAGTTTTTTAAATAAAAATTAGACAGTATTGTTAGACAGTATCTAGAAATAATTAAACTGGAATTAAATAAATTCCAATACAGCAGTTACCTTCCACGTAAATTTTGACTAGATTAACCAGCATATCCGAAATTAATTAATTTTCATGTAATACATTTTAAATTTACTGTGGTGTTTTATGTGGTATTTTTAAGAAAGTTTCCTTACGTTATTTTTTTTTGGAATTTGAAACTTTTTCTTTTGATAAATTTAGCGCAGCAGATTTAATTTAATCACTGTGTAAGTCACGAGAATCTTTGTCTAATTCCTTGCATTATTACAATGGTAAGCGAACTCTAAATCAACTCTCCGATATAGAGTTGACATGGGGTTAGACTTAGAAATTTATTTAATCAATAAGACAATTACCATGAAATTTAGATAGCTTATTTCAGCATGCAGTAATTTGTATTGAAAACAACATGTCATTAGTAATGTAATACTAATAAAATAATACTTTATTTATATAATATTGATTCCTTATTTTTTACTGAAAGGTTTTAATTAAAAACCGACTTGGAAATACCAGGCATTTTGTTAACTTCTAATAACGGCCATTAAATTTAATATATTATCTTTTAAAAGTATAAATGGAATACTCATTGATGAAATTCGTGATTTACATTAATAAAACTTTGACTTTTAAAGTATTACCTCACAGCTAAAGGTATACATTTATTTATCATTAAATTCATCTAATAATTGATAATACTGTTTCTGGTAAAATCGATTGAATTTTCAACAATAAAATAATTGAATTAAGTTTAATAATAAATCTTATCTAATAATGTCCTTTTTTGTATGCATAGATTACTGAAATAGATTAATTATTATTTGAAAAACAATCAACTAAGTTTAGTTTTCACTTCTGAATTTTCAACTAACAGAGTTGTTTTAAAATAATTAAGTTATAGAAGTTTAATTGGTATTGTTAAGGTAAAATTTCTTATATTTGAGTTGAATGATTAATGGAAATGATAAGAAAACATCATTACATTTTCATAAATTTGAAACAACTCTGCTTCAAAAAATCCCTTCCTTCTTCTGTTTTAAATGGACATAATATTGCTATGTTGCAATTTGATGATAAAAATGTTAATGAAATGAATGATTTAGATTATCAAATGCTTTTCAAATTTTTCTTGTGAGAATTCTGTGTTTTTCTTTATTATTTATCATCACATTCTTTTCAAATGCACGGATTCTCATCATTCATATTGATAGTAATTTCATTTATTTAGTTGCAATATGGCTTTTGATAATATATCATGTTAAGAGAAAAGGCATTTAATTTTATATTAAATTAAGTTTTAAATAAATTACCAGAAATTGAAGCCTATATTGCATAATAGTTATTTTGTGGTTTAGTTTAAGTTAGCTATATTAACCTCTAGTTTTCAAGGCAACTTTAGGAGTATTTTGGGACGGACTTCGTAACTTTGAACCGTGGTCAGATGATGAGGACGACTCCAGAGCTAGCACCCCCCATAGAGCTGGGATACTGATAGAGGGAGTGCAACCCTACTTTCGTGTAGGACAAGATAAAATCACGTGACTTTGGGACAGAATTTGTGTTAGCTGTAACCACATTCTCCGTTCCCCATCATATTTCAATGGCAGATTTTTTTCCCGCTTTTAACTGTTGGAATTTAAAACTTATTTAAGCCATGGTTACCTATTGCTGTGCAATTGGATGCAAATAAAAAGCTTCTAAGGATAGTCCTTTATCATTTCAAAGGTATTTACAGTCAACATATTCTGTTTATATCTATTTTAAGTCAATTTAAAATTTCCTAACATCGATCACTCAGTGATTTTGGTGTTATAACTCAATAATATTTTATAGTTTGGCTTAGTTATTGTATTAAATTTATTTAACATGTTTCTAAGCTTCGTTTAAACTGATGTAACTGCGTTATATTTTTTTACTCTCTTTATTTTAATCTCGAATGTGTTGCAAGCGCTTGGCTACAAGCTTGGCGGGATTTTTTCTCGCCAATACAAGTGTTTACATAAACATTATTGACAGATTAGTAATTGTGTGTTTATTTTAATGCAAATAAAGTTCTTTAAAATTTCTAATGTGTTGTTTCTTTTTAACCACAATTATTGTATTATATCGTGAACAATATTAAATCCAATCTAAATTTTGCAAAACAATTTTTATAGCATATTTACCTTATAGAACAATTTTCATTAATAATGCTTTATTAATAAAAGCGTACAATAAAATCCCAATATTTAATTACAAATATAAATTAATAATTAAAATATTTGTAATTTTTATCATTTTTTTTGTTGTTTTTGTGATTTTAATAAGCACTAGTTTAACTGTTAATATTCATTTTGTAAAAAATGTTTAATATTTATAATTTATATTGCAAATATGAATAAAAACATTTTTTAAACAATTTTTTTAAAAAAAAAGACTTACGTCACTTTAATAATCTGTTTTTAAAAAGCTGTTTTTTATCTGTTTGAGAGAATGATGGAAAGCATTTGAGCATCTAATGTAAAATCTCGAAATGCTTTTAGGCAAAGAAAAGAAATAAAATGTTTATTTATTTTTATAGGATTTCCGGTCGGTTTAGCCGGAAATGAAAATCGACTGGACCCATTGCCGGGATGCAAAATGTTGCGCTGCAGTTTTTGAATATGCCAACATTTGCGATATGGCGCCAAAAAGGTGTTCTTACTCCCAGATTTTTCTACAGTCACATAACTTATGTTGGGCACACTTTTTGAGACAGGAAACAAGCTACTAGCTCCCTCCATTTATATATCAGCTCTATGGCACCCCCTCTCAAAAATTGTACACTACGCCAGCGGAAGAACGCTTGGCCACGACAGATTTAACATGTACAACACCCGTGTACACGATGGTTCTTTGGTGGAATTGACTTTTAAACCTGTACCTCTTCAATTCCGAAGCCAGATCTTACCACCGGGCCACTGCGGCCTTGTTTTTTTTTTGGCAATAAATGTACAGGAAAATTTTTTTAAAGGATTGGAAATTATATTGATTTATTTCACTCTATGATTTAAGCATAACTCTAAATAGCAAATATTTCACAGAATACTTCAACAGCTCATATCAACAAGTAGTTTAGTTTAGTTGTATTAAAGTCCCGTTTTTCAAAGCAACACTAGGGTTAGCTGCCTCATAATTTTGAACCATGATTAGATGAGGAGCATAACATCTGAACTGGTACCCTTCCCCCAATTCCAAACCACTCAAAGTCCATATCAAAGGACATACAAATGCTGTTTGAACAGTGAAAATATTTCGAAGAAATAATATGTTTATCCATAATGTATTTTCAAAGTTGACAATAAAATATTAATGCAAACTATAAAGAAGACATTTTATTGCCTAAAAAATAAATTCTATTGATACCGTTTGTTTCATGTATTGAAAAGTATAGAATTCATTTAATTTAAGTAAGTTAGATGTCCCGCAGAAAAGAGTCCCATAGTGGGATGTTTCTCACAATTTTACTTATAATGGAGTCAAGCCATTTTCAAATGATGAGGAAGATATTTTTTTCTCTCTCTCAAATACGAGGAATAGAGAAAATTCTGTAATCTTCAAAAAATTTAAGATTTGGACAAATCTCCACATTTTAAATCTCCATGTTTTAGAAAAATACATTTTTGGTATTATGTCTCCCTTTTTTATCTCTATTCGTATATGAATACGGTAACTCAAAAATGTTTCGATCTAGACAGGTGAAATTTAGAAAATAGATAGTCAAATTTTGAATTTTATTCAGAGGAAGTCTTTCTGTCTCTTTGATCATGTGAAAATAAACTCGATAACAACCGAATCATAACGAAATAGATGCCTGAGGTTTCATACATAGTTTCGAATAGCATCTAATACGAAAATTCTTATCAAATTTCGAACAAATCTGTTAAAAGGTTTACCTCTGACACTGTGTATTTTCAGATGCATATGAATGTACTAATCATAAACTCAACACCCTAAATCTATGAAATTCTAATCATCATCTTGTGACTATAATAGGTACATTGTCAGTTTTAGTTTGCATCGGTTAGAAAAAAAAGAATTCATGATATGCTTTCGCTCTATCGATTGCTTAAAAATGTTAAATCAATGCCAAAGAATTTTGAAACTATAGCTCCCCTATGCCATGCAGCGAATTCGTGGCCTTAACCTCAATCCATAATTTTATGCCAGAAGAGATGTTTAAAATTCTTATTGGAGAGTATGCGTATGCATTTCGGTGAAACCAGTCTCGCAGGTATTCTTTTCCAAACATCTTATATTAGGGCCGCGGTGGCCTGGTGGTAAGGTATCGGTTTCGGAACCGGAGGGTTTCAGGTTCGAGACCCGACTCCGCCGAAGATCCGTCGTGTGAGGGGGTCTCTTGCACGTTAAATCTGTCTGGCCAAAGTCCTCCCGCTGGTGTGGTGGGGTGTGGAGAGGGGATCGTCCTCGTCATCTGACCGTGGTTCAAAATTACGAGGTCCGTCCCAAAATAGCCCTCATGTTGCTTTAAAAATGGGATGTTAATATAACTAAAAAAAAACATCTTATTCTATTTTACATTAATAACAAAATTTAAATTGGGATTCCTATAATACAGTGTAGCATGTCGAGTTCTAAACTAGAGAGATTGCAGTAAGAACGTTTGAAATTACCCAAATATTCATTTTAAAGGGGAAAAAAACCGAGTCTAAAAATAAGTACAGCAACAGAAAAAAGATTTTTTCCTGCAAAAATGACATCAAATATTTTTTATTATATCAGTATTGTAATAAACCATTCCAATATATAAAAATTAATAGCAATTTTAATACCTATAGGAGCAATTATGGTTTAAAAATTAATAATGAAAAATAATCTCGTCATGAATTATTGACTATAGTTATTAAACACTCTAATAGTTTGAATGCGCAAATGGCACAATTAAAGTTTAAAATATATAACAAAATTTTATCTAAAGTGTTTAAAGCTTAGTAAAATTTGATGAATTTAATTGTCTTTTTGAATGAAATAATACCATGTGAGACAGAACCATCTAAAATGGTATGAATGCTGAATTTCTCAAAAATTATTTTCAAAAGCAGTTCAGAAAAAAAAAATATATAATTACATTTTAATTTTGACTACTAATTAATCGAACTGAATTATATTTTAATATTTCTGAAAAGAAATCCAAGGAGCCAGATAAAAATTTTAAAATATCAATTAATTTGATTTAAAACAATGAAATTAGAAACATTCTAATGTGACAGCAATTGTTAGTATCGGTTTAAAATGTTTTTATGTTTATTGGTATTTATTGATATGCATTTGAGAAAATTACGTTGATGATTGAATTATAATGATACCTACGAATCGATTACTTGTGGTAACATTTGCATCGTTTCTTTTCTATCTTATTGTAATGCATTCTATCAAGATTCGATTAACGACTATTTTTTATTTGTACATTATTATGACTAAATATAATTTAGTTATACTCATCCTGTGCATTAGGTTTCACTGATACTTTAAACAAATTTTTGTTTGATAAAATTGTATATGGGCTCTGAAAATATCTTTTTCTGCGTATTTTTAATCTACAGACTTCCCTGCGTAGTTTCTGATCAAAACCCAATAATTTTTTCTCGGCACATTCGATCGAATCGATAGGGGGTCGAACTATCTGCCTGATCGTCTGCACTTTATCACCCTCCTAAGATCTGATAGCAACTAGGGAGTCACGTACATGTTCCGAACCATCTTCTGGATATAATCACGACCCCTACCTTTCTCACCTTCCCCTCGGAAAAAAGATGACCAAATCATAATCCAGTCTAAGAAAGAAAATGTACCACCACCTTACTATTATTATGATCCTAGCTTTATGTGTAGTACATTTTTTTTGTTATTTGTTATCGAGTTCTTGGCTTTTTTTTTTCTTACTATTATTATTATTATCTATTTGGACTTTTTCTAAGACCCGAAAGAAGAGACCGCATAATAGCTATAAGCGAAGCAGTCTATAATTTCGTGGACAGAGGCTCTGGACAAAACGGCCCAGTCACGATACGCCCTAGGCGGCTATAATTAAAAGCCATTTCTGCTCCCTGGTTTGGCCGTGGTAATTATTGATCACGTGACCCTATCCAACCACTTGATAAACGATAGTGGCTTTACCGGTAGCTGTAACATCCAGTAGCAATAACATTTGATCTTTTTCTGCTTCCCCCCCCACCCCTCCTTTCATAAGTCAGGTTCGATTCTTTGAGGGGTT
>JAPMOQ010030387.1:0-10967 GCA_026543055.1 Argiope trifasciata | reverse complement strand
TTTTACCGTATCAATCCGTACCAAAATTATGAGTAGCCCAAAACACGCTATTTTGTAATGCTAGGAGAAATTTTCTCGTGTAGTTGTATTAGAAAAAAAGAAAAGAAAAAAGATTTTGAAATGAATAAATTTCTAATGATGCAATATGGATTTTTTGTTACGTGAAAATTTTTTTATACTAAGCAGCAAAAATAAATTAAAAACTGCATATTCAATCTTCTTCCCATATTCACATATAAACGCAAAAAAAAAGTCAGTTACAAAAATTTGCCACCAGCTTTAATATACACTATATTTGTAGAAAAAACATAAAATAATGGAAAAAAGTTCTGCACTTCGAAAACGGAAAGAACGTGCCATAAATTCTTAAAGAACTTGTACTCTAATTTATAATAAAGCACAAGTTCGTACAAAACTTCATATCACTAGCACCAGACATTTTTGTCGCATAAAAAAAATACGTTAACAAGCACCAAGACAAATATTTCACTGAAGTTTTCTAACTTTTATGTAATTCTTTCTGAAGTTTAAATTTGTATAAAATCTTGGTGGAAGAAAATTACCTTTAGAGTACGCCGCGTTAGAAACTATTTTATAAGTTGTCAGATACTAGTTTCCATGCAGCTACGAAAAATAAATTAAGCTGAACTAGGATAAACTTTAATTAATGGAAGACGATAGGTTGCTGGAAAAATTTTTCTGAAAAGAAAGATTGTTTCATTACGTCAAGTCCATTTTTAATTCTCCTCAAGAACGTATCCTTAAAATGTCACATTTTAATTAAACGCATTAATTTCCATTTAACTTTTTAATCCCTGGCTATTAACAAGTGTTCAATATGCTTTTAATTATGAGACAAGAAGTTTACTCCCATTTTTGTTGTTTTGTGTGTTTAATTGAAATTAAGTATAAAAATGTTATGTCTTTCAAAGTTGAATTTAGAGACTGAATATGCCTAGTAAGTTTATGACTGAATATGCCTCGTTATTTAGTCGCTTAGAGACCAAGAGAAGCAATATAATTTGAAATATATTAATGGCATACATTCTTTGGAACTTATAGAGATCAATAATTAATACTTGGAGTAATAAAATAATAGATCATTCCTTTATAGATTAAAAATAGATATAGTGGACATTATTGTAAGATATATATAGTAGATATTATTGTTATTGCGTAGCTGTGTAGATATAGTTACAGGCCTGTAAAATTACTTTCCATCATGGTTATATGAGTTGCCGTGAAGAACGTTTTACATTCAGCTCTGTTGGATGTTGATCAGTACCTCATCAGTGATCTCAGAGCTTGACAACAAATTAGGTGATCATTTGGTGTTGAATTTGGCGACAAAGTAGATATTACTAGAAACTTCGAGAAAATTAACGATCCATCCAATAGGAACCTAATTACTGATCTAGAAGATTTGCAGTCTGCCTCCCTGGAACTATAAAAGGATGGCAGTTTCAAGCTGCTGTGAAGCGCAGATGGAGTCGTAGTCAAATATTGAGATGATAGGAACACAAATTATTGCTGAACTGAGCTGTACGCTAAGTCCTGTTGTCTACTGTGAATGCAATGCCAAGTTGTGTGTAGAGTAATCAGTTTTGCGGTAATGACTCAGTTGTTGGATACGGCAAAAAAGAGGAGACAGTGAAGAATTTTAATTGTTTGGACAGAACATAGAGTGAAGCTCTGAAGATTCCCTCTTCTGCTGAATTCTATCTGGCCACTTTCTATGTTGTGGTCGTTGTTACTATCGAATTACTACTGGTGGTTATGTTGTAATGTGCTGCAGTGTGTTCGTGTCAGTTGTATGTATTTGTAGTCTTTGTATTAGTGTGTTCGTCTCAGTTGAATATATTTGTAATTTCTGTATCAGTGTGTGCGTCTCAGTTGTATATATTTGTAGTCTTTGTATTAGTGTGTTCGTGTTAAATGAACAACTCTGCTGTATCTATTGAACCCTGCTGATTGTTTTAATACCATGCACCTTCTTCAAGCGAACCTGGTGACTTTAAGGGCTTAATTGTAGTAGAACCCGTAAAAATATGAATGGATTATTATTCTAGAAAACATCGAATTCTTAAAACTGGATTTCTGAAAAAAAATTTATTAATTTTAAACTTTAAAGAAGCTCCAAGGAATATTTTCGAAATCAATATCAACAACCAGAAAGTCATACTTAAAAAGTATATTTTGCATCCTTTATCCCCTTTTTAAGGGATAGGAGGTAACTTAATGATTTCTTCAAGAGTGAAAGAAGGTTGATGGAATAAAACAATGCAGTTTCTGAAATATTCTTTTATAAAATACAAATATGAAATCTTAAACAAAATTTAGAAAGTAATAAAATATAGAAAAGTTTTCTTTTTTGGAAAGGCGCCATTACCAGATAAAATTTTGAGTGGGAAAGAAGATCTGCATTCTGTAATAGAGAGTCGATAAGCCTTCTGGTTGTTTTATACTTTCTCCCATTTACAGGTGAATTTTAGATCATTTCTAATTTTAATCTTTAATTAAATGATTTATTATGTTTTTTTGGATGCAATTTCAAACATAGTTTACATGTATTCTTTATTTGATTAGTTTTTTTTCTCTTCACTTATAAATATTGTGTTATTATATTCCATTTATATTTTACTGATAGGAAAGTCAATAAAATTATTCTCTACACTTATGGGGCTAAAATTAGTCGCACTTACAAATGCAATCCATCAAATTTAAAATGATTTTTAAAGAGATCCATTGAAAATTGAAATTATGAAACATAAATGATTTAAATGCTAGCGATGAAACTCGTCGCAGTGATTGAATGAAGCTCATATCTTTTGTCTTCTATATGAGAAACTTCCATAGGCTTTTATTTGGAATTCTTTTAATATTAAAATACAAAACCTTTTTACATAACAGAAAATAATTTTAAACTTAATTCAACAAAAATTTGAGCTTCAGACACTAGGCAAATAAGCTTGATTTTAAGAGAGAATGAAATGGCATATTTATATTATAAATAGCAATGCGTTTCAAGCAAAATAAATAATAAATGTCTAAATTAGTTTTTGTTAGCCTCTATAATAAAATATATAATAAAAAAAGATAAACCCTTCATTAGTTTGTTAATTTTAAAACTTGCGTTGCCTTTTATATAATACTAAAGCAATGTAAAGGCATGAAAGCGAAAATTCATAATTTTATTATAATATTTATCTTAGAATAAAACTTTCAATAAAATCTTTGTATTTTAAATAAAATTTTCCTCAAAACATAAATTACTAAAATTGAATGTTGTTAACAAAAAAAGAAAACAGAGCTCTTTTTTATAAGGGTAACACTTAGATTAGAAAAAACAATCTCTGTTTATTTTCATTCCAAACCCAACCAAAGAAACAGTATTAAGGAAATTACTCAAGAGCCTTTCAGATTCTCGAATGAAAGAATTGGGTCTATTCAAGTAGAACTTTCTTGCCAATCCTTTAAATCTGCTCTAAGAAAATAAATTGCCGTTGAAAATTTGTTTTCGATTCTCACTAAGGCAAAATTACCTTAACTCTCAAAACTTCTTTTGTGGTTAAAGTTGTGATAGGTCTGGCAACTTCAGGTTCTCAAAAGTCTTATCACTTAATAATTAACTTATATACAGATTAAAAAAATATGTACAAATAATTTTAATAGAATCATTTTATAGAATTCCCATTTAATGATTTATATGAAACATGAATTATAAGAAATGATCAATCAGAAATTTTTTAAGAAAGTAATATACATATTTTACAAGCTTATTAGTAACCTCAATTTGAAGTAGCGTCTAAACCAGTGATGGGGAAACTACGGCCCGTGGGCCAAGTCCGGCCCGCGGAAAGGTTTAATCCGGCCCGTTTAAGAGTGCCGTCGTGAGAATGTTTGAAAGCATTCTTACTTCATAATGTGACGATCCGCATAAAAACTACCTGTGGCGATATTCAAAACACAATAGTATTCTGGACAAATCCATCCGACCCAAACAGCTGACTCCTCTTCGCTCGAAACTTCCAGACACTCTCGCATTTTCGATTCATTGTTCTGTTTTTCCGAAAGAACCGCAAAACTCCAATTCCCGAACAATCCTTGCAGGTAGGTATAAATACAAGCGAGGCCGCCCGAAGATCAGTTAGTTAGCAACTTAGTCAGTCATCTGCAACGACCCACTGGGACTCGAGTAATTGTTTGTGTAATCCCCGAAACTCCCACTGCCTCAACAAACACCCGCGCAAGAGCATTAGTTAGTAGTAAGCTTTCGACAATTGCGTTTTTTGTGTGTTATTCTCCGTAGTAGGTAACGTCTAAAATGGATGCTAAAAAAAAAGAAAAGTGGATTCAGAATGTCGAGTTTTTAAAGAAGAATGGACGTGGAAATATTTCTTTACTTTATTTAAAGAAAAACCTGTGTGCTTACTTTGCAATACAACTGTTGCAGTTTTAAAAGAATATAACATTCAACGCCATTTCAAGAGCAAACATGAAAACCACTCCTACTCATCGTTAAGTGAAGAGGTGAAAAAAATTAAATCTAAAGATTTAATAAAAAATTTATCAAGTCAACAACAATTATTTCAGAGAGCTAATCATTTTCAAAGATGCGCTACGAAAGCCAGTTATGTGTTGGCTTATAATATTGCTAAATCTAATAAAGCATTTTCAGATGGAGAATTTATAAAGCAGTGCATGATAGATGCGTGCGATATTATGTGCCCTGAAAAGAAAAAGGATTTTTAGTCACTGTCTCTCTCAAGAAGAACAATCACAGAGAGAATTGAAAATATTGATAAAAATCTAATTTCACAACTGACTACAAAAACTCAAAAATTTATTTTTTATTCAATTACCATGGATGAAAGTTCAGATATCAGCGATACTGCGCAGTTACTCATATTTGTAAGAGGAATCAACGCCCACTTTTAAATTACAGAAGAACTTGCAGGGCTGCAGTCAATGAAAGGAACAACGACTGATGCCGATATATTTTGTTAATTTGAAAATCGCATCGTTAAACTTCGTTTACCTCTTGATAAGTTATGTAATGTAACTACAGATGGTGCTCCTAATATGGTTGGAATCAATGAAGGATTTGTTGGGAAATTTAATTCTAAGTATCCGGAAAATGATGTTTTTTTGCATTGCCTTATACATCAGGATGCTCTCTGTTAATCGGCTTTAGATATTGACCATATACTTAATATTATTGCAAAACTAGTAAATATGATTCGTTCCAGAGGATTATTAAATCGCTAGTTTCAACAGTTTTTGGAGTCCACTCATGCTGAGCATTCCGATATCTTGTATTATTCAAAAGTTCGTTGGTTAAGTGCTGGAAAATTATTTGAGATTTAAAAGACGATATTGTGAGTTTTATTCTTGATAAAGACATTTATAATCAATTTGACGTTTTAGAAAACGAAACGTGGCATTTCTGATTTCGCTTTTTTCACAGACCTCCTCGTACACATGAATAAACTTAATCTCAAATTGCAAGGGAAAAATCAGTTTCTTCACGATATTTGGCAATACCTGAAGAGTTTCAAATTACAGTTATTATTATTTGCTAATGAGATCTCTAAATCTGATTTTTCTCATTTTCCAAGAATACAATCTTTAAAATTCACTATATCAAACAATAAGATTAAAAAATACGAAATTAATTTGAGAAAACTATCTTCAGAATTTGAAAGGAGATTTCAGGACTTTAGAAAAATGGAACCAGAGTTTAGTATTTTTGCGACCCCATTCAATGTTAATTACGAAGAAGTTGATGCAAAATTTCAACTTGAGTTAATAGAACTGAACAGTAATACTCTCCTAAAACAAACTTTTCATACAGTACCATTATTAGAATTTTATAAAAATTTAAGTCCAGATAATTTCCCAAATCTAATTACTCATGCAATGGAGATAATGACAATGATCAGCTCATCTTATATATGCGAACAAATCTTTTCAACAATGAAGCTTAGGAAAACTTCTTTAAGAAACAGAATTACAGATGAGCACCTTTCATCAGTTTTAAGAATTTCTGCTTCGCAAATGGAACCGGACTATGAGGAAATTTTGATAAAACAGTCTCAATTTCATTTTTCTCATGCACCATCAACCAGTAATGACACCAGAAAATAAAGTGATAATACTTCACATCAAGAACTACACTAAATTCATTTTATATTTTGTGCTTATAATTTTCTTACCTTTTGCTTTTTTACTATTAAAATAATAAGTGTATGTAATAATATATGTATACGTTTATAGAACACATAAATTTTTTAACGATTAAGCATTATTCTTTGGCCCGCTACGATCGTCTAGTTATTACAAATGGCCCGTCTTAAAAAAAGTTTCCCCACGACTGGTCTAAATTATCACCTTTCTTATAGAAATTTGTCTCATAATAAACATTAGGATTTAAAATATGAAATTCCTATTTTTAAATATTCATGAAATTAGTTTTATTTGAAATAAAATTACTATTAATATATCACATAGCTTTAGTTTGGTTTCCTTAGCAGCTAAAAGAAATATTAAGAAAAGTGATAGAAATGCACAATTTTTTCCAGTCACTCAACAATCCATGTTTGCCCATTTGGAGAGAATTTAAGCAAGAAATTGTGGCTTGCAATCTATTTTAAAAATTTACATTGATCATTTTAAAGTTTCGAATTATGTACTTAATCTTTCAATTTAGGAAAGAGCAGATATTAGAGAAAAAAATTAAAATTTTAAAAGATTCAGAAGATTATGGTGGTATATTTATGAAGAAATTACCAAAATTACCTTAATTTTGTATTTTAATTTATAAATTATTAACAAAAGTGTTCCTTTGAAATTTATTAATGTACTTGTCTTTTTTTATGTATGACCTTTTTAAAAATGCTGCCAGAGATATTCGAAAATTGCTTGCATTAAAATTCGCTTATGAAAAATTGTTTATTTTTACCTCACACAACTTAAAAACCGATTTTTGAAAAGATTATATCTATAAATTTTAAAATATTTTTTGTTCTATTTCTTCTTGTCCAGCTGCCTTTACTTAATGCTGTATAAACAGGATAATATAAAGGAAATCTGGAAATGCTACTAAAGTATTTAAGGGATGTAAAATTTACTAAAGCCATTTTTATACAGAATATTAAATGCATTTCATGAAATTTAATTCTTTAATATATAATATAAGGATACAATAAATTCAAATGTTACAATTCGAAAAATATTTATTTTTTCATCTTTGTCCGTAGTTTTACCATTTTGCGACAGCTTGTAAACAAATTATTATTTAAAATATTCATATTTTCAGAATACATGATGAGGACTTTGCAGTTTACATTATACTAGTTTTTCTTGCTATTAGGACTATTTTCTTAAAACTGCAGAATGAAGTGTTGTTATTAATTTTTATTATAAATTGATTATGTACTCTATTCTTAATTAGCCTATAAAAATTACATTTTTTATTGGGATAACTAAGAAAATAAATTATAAACTTTTCCAGAAAATTTTGTAAATGATTTTTATTTTTAAAAGCTTTTAACATTTAGATGCATTATTCCCTGTATATGAGTTACAGATGCAATTATGATTTAAAGCAGTTTTCGGCTCAAATCATTTTTGTATAGATCGAAATTCAAACAGGAATTCGGTAGATTTGCTTATGTTATACAGATATTCATCAAATGTTATTTTGTATCTATCTAATATTAAATATAATAAAACTAAGAAACATTGTCTAATATGCTTTCATTTGCCAACTTCCATCTGAACTCTTGAAAGACAATCAATGTCAGTTAAAGCAAAAACTTCCAAAGCAAAGCGTTACATGGCAACTTAAACAGAATTTAGTGACAAATTTTGAATTTTGAATTTTTATTTGAAACTGATACAGGATAAAATTTAAAACTGGTTGTATCAACAAATTACATGAAGTTTAGATTAGTTGAGTTTATATATATCAGCTTCCTATTTTAAAACAACACCAGAGCTATTTTATAATGGATCTTGTAATTTTGAACAGCAGTCAGATCACTAGAACGATACCTGAGCTGGCTTACCCACCCTCCAATCTTCTCCACGACGCTATGATGAGAGTATTTTGTTCCCGATGGATTTAATATGCACAAGAACTGCTTTCACGACGGTTCTTCAGTGGAATTACCCTCCATTTTCTGAAGTCAAAACCTTATAATCTCCATCTTGGCACAATTTATAGGAAAACATATCTCTTATGTTAAAATTACATATTTCTTTACAATTCCTGAGTTCTTAATTTACAAATACATTACATAAAGCCATTATCTAAAATATTAAATGAATTTAATAATTAATTTGAATTCTCAAAGATTTTATAAACCCTAATGACAAAAAACGTTGACAGTCGGCTTGAGAGTCATATATTTAACTTGAATCATTTGACTGTCCAAACACTATTTCCTTAGAATTGATTATATAAGTTGACGAGATATGATTTTACTCCAAATGATGAGCAGAACACGTTTTTCAAAATGTTGCAAAATTCCTTCTGTCAATATTGCAAGTGCTTAAGCGACCTTTTACTAATACGAGTCACTTGTAGTGTTACACTGAGAGCAGCGAAAACTATATTCCAATAACTTCAGAAAATATATGTTCTAATAATGAGGATAAATGAGTAAATTTTCAAAAATTAAATCCAGGTTTTTCGCCTACCATGAGATTAATGTTCTGGAAAATACAACAAAAATTGGATATATTAGATACCATATTATAAATTCCTGTGCGTAAGGCATGTTTTCTTATTTTGCAGATGTTTTTAAAGAACTGTTTTATAGAAGAAAGATGTTACAAATGTAATATTACATTGAATAAACTAATTAAAATATTTTGAAATATTTACCCTAAAATATTCGTATTTAAATATGACATAATATCCATATTTATATTATTTTATTTCAATATATATTAAGCAAAAAATCTGAGCAAGAATAAATTAAATCCCGAATTAGCCAAATGTAAAACTGGTTATCTTATTGCAGATTTATTCAATGGGTGTTCAAATAAAAAAGAAACAGACGACACTACAAATGAAGGTGTTATTTAAAGTATATAACATAGGATTGAGCACAAAGATTTCATTGATTAATGATCCGAAGTTGTGGTCGTGACGAGACCCAGTCCTACACGGTATTCTTGATTTCACCGTCCGAAATGAAGCTCTTCCCTTTCATACGTTTTAGAGGGGAGTTAAAACATGTCAATCGCAGAGCGACATGTCAGGGCTTTAGGGCAGATGGTTGAGGTGCTACCACTTAAATTTGATTAGTTCCATGGGTGTGACTCTGGAGCGTATTATCATTCAGCAGATCCTTGTTTAGACCCAGTTTTTTGTTCCTAATGGACCTGCGTAGTCTTCGGAGAGTCTCGCATTACATATCAAAATTAATGGTTCTTCTGATCTCGAGGAATTCAACCAGGCTTGAACCTTGAAAGGTGAGCTCAAGGACGCTATGTAGGTCTGTGTCTTCTCACGGCCACAGGAATTTTAAATGAAGGGTTGGTTGGTTGGTTATGTTTTCTTTTTTTGGGACAAGAACTATTCTTCGCTATATTGCGCCATACATGCGATAAAAATATTCTTAAAATTCATTTACTGAACAAGATATTATATAAAACAGGTGAAATATAAAAGATTTAAATGATAAAATTCCAAACGTTCATAAAATAGTTAAATGTTCGTTAAAAGGCCAATGTCTTTTAAAAAGTTAAAAATATTTGGATGGTGTTTCTCGCCCAGAAAAGCTGAAAGAGTTACATGAGATGAATTAAAGTAGCCAGAGCGATATAAATTATAGCTCGTACATTCTTTTAAAATATAATAAACACTCAATTCCGTATGACATGTATAACACTTTGGAGCATTCTCTCCAAATAGCAAATATTTGTGAGTAAGTCGAGTGTGCCCTATATGGAGGTGGGTCAGAATGACATCCGCCCCTCGTACAGGCAAAACTGCCCACAATCAAATAAATGGTTTAGTAAGATGCAATTTATTTCGAATCTGTTGATCCCATGTCACCTGCTAAAAAGAAAGAATATATTTTGTAACAGATTTCTGAATATCTCTATAAGGGAGTTCACATTTCAAGAAGGAAGAAGATGATGAAGAATTAAATGATGGAATCGTTGTGTTTAGATATTTGGTATATAATTTGAATAAGGTCCTCATTATACACAGTGTCGATCTTTTTCGAGTTATAAGTTAAATTTTATTTTAAGAAAAAAAATGTTCAGAATTTCCTTCCAAACGATTTTTTGTTAACAAAATAAAATCACTACAAATTGTCAAAATTTAATCTGAGAAAGAATTTAATTTCACTTTAATAACAACCAAATATCCTCTATTTATCTATAAGGTATATTTTAAATCACTTGTCCTCAATGAAACATCCGCTTTTTAAAGAGATCATTAAAAATATGTTTTGAATCAAAATATTTCCAACGATTTTGAAAAAGAAAATTTATTCCTTGGGTTTAAAAAAGCATGTCACGTTTCTAGAAAAAGATATAAAAACATTGAAGAATGAAGATTGCTCATCCATCGGACCACACAAAGCAAAAAAAAAAAAAAAAAATGTAATTTATTTTTCTTTATGAGACGAGTTTTCTAAACTGATGACTTGAGGTACAAATGAAAGAAGTAAAAATTTCGTTTCTAAATATTTCTTTCATAACCTAGAATATGATTTTGGTTACATAAAAAATAAAAATAGGAATCATAAGTATACAATATTTTTTAATTCAAAATTATTATATTAGATAATCTGTTTAAAAGATTTTTTTTTATTTTTAAGATTTTATGGGTCACTTCTTTATTCCTGCATTATTTATTATTCAGAATTTTTTAGATGTTTAACAAAGAATCATTTATCTAAAGTCGGCAAATTACAAACATAAAATATTTGAAGAAAACTTTT
>JAPMOQ010030379.1:325463-336647 GCA_026543055.1 Argiope trifasciata | reverse complement strand
CAGGAAGCAAAAAGTGCCTTATTCACTATAAATGTCTCTTCGGAGTAAAGAATTTACGAATCCTATTTTCTAAAACGGAATCATGCAGCAGCCAGTGAGGTTTGAACTTACGACCCCTGTTTTACGAGACCAGTTCTCTAACCACTGAGCTATGGCGGCCCGTCTGCAGAAAGCAAAAAGTGCCGGATTCACTATAAATGTCTTTTCGGAATAGAGAATTTACGAATCCTATTTTCTAAAACGGAATCATGCAGCCGCCTGTGAGGTTTGAACTTACGACCCCTGGTTTACGGGACCAGTGCTCTAACCACTGAGCTATGGCGGCCCTGCTGCAGGAGGCAAAAAGTGCCGGAATCAATATAAATTGACTACTTAATTGAATTTTGTTCTGAAAAATAGGTATGAGCTTTTTCGGCGATTTACAAGAAAATTTTGAAGATGCCATAACGACTTTTCTTTTTCGTGCAAGATTAACCGCATGTTTTATCTGATAAAACTTCAATGATGAAATCAAGTAATGCTTCTGAAATAGCTTTGTGTAAAAAGCGGTAAGGTCATTTTGGAATACTATCTGAGGAATAGTATTGGTACTAATTTATTTTCTTTACTTATGCAAACTGCAATTGCATAAGCAGCCTTTTTTAGTACGTTTATCTATAATCTTTGTTTATGTTTTTGGAGATGAAATTTATTAATCGATTTAATTTAAAAATTCTTTATGTGGCCATTTTTTCTATTTGTGAAAATATTTTATTTTCTCGTGCCCTTAGCTTATGCAAAGTATATTAATCGTCCAACAATACCAACTCGTGGTATTGATGAATCTTCATATTTTAGACCTTCTCTGAGTTCGAAAAACACATTTTTGCAAAATGTTCGATTGTCTGTTTGACACAAAAATATCTCAAAAAGGCTTTAAGCTGGTTAATGAAATATCGTATACAGTTCTTACATTAAATTTATAATATTTCTGTCAAATTTTGAGTAAAATCCATATCTATGATGTTTGTCGGTCCTGCGATTCGAATATTAGTTAACGCGATAACTATAAAACATCGAAAATTAGATAAATACAATTTGACAATCAGATATAATATATCTATATCTATACTAATAATAAAGCTCAATGTTTGTGTGTGTGTTGGCCCTCTACAGGCCAGACCGTTGGACCTACAGCTACCAAATTTAGTACATGTATACCTTGGAGGTCGGGAATGTGCACCTCGGAGCTCTTTTTTCGAATTTTTAATTAGAATTTGAATTAATTAAAGTTAAGCGAAATTTTAACGTTTTTCGGCTATAACTTCCGAAAATGTTATCGCACAAACATGATTTTTTACATCAAATTAAAGATATAAAAATTAACTTTCTAATGGTATCAGCATTTTGTCATATAATTTAAACTTCTACTTTTGATGAATTTTTAAAAAAAATTTAAACCATATTTTCAACAGGACAAAACAGTAAAATTTAATCTCCATGAGCACGTCAAGCTGGAAAAAATCACGATTTTTCAGCGTGTTGCCATCAGATTGACGGAAGTTCAAATAAAAATAGAACTATTTTTGCAAAATAAATCTAAAGAAATGCAACTTTCAGCAAGTGACTCGATAATATAAAATAAATATAAAATGGGATATTTTCTAAAAAAATAAATGCAAGGCAAAGGATTCTACGATCGCTTGCAATATTATTAATTTAATAAATCATCTTTATTTACTGTAAACCTGATTGAATTTATACAGGATATGCACTCGATTTCCAGTCCAATGGCCAATTGGTAAAATATTAGTAATTGGCATACATATTGTTTAGTCCTGCAAATTTGATCTAAATGAAGTAAATAATTACATTTTATGTAGCTTAAGTCAAACAATGCATTTATGAATAATGAGTTTTATATTTCTTCATACTTTGCTCAGTGAGCCATATTTTACAAAATATTTTGATTAATATTTTAAATAAAAGTTGCTGCATCAATCAGTCTTCGAAATCAATCGTTAAAATTGACTCATTTATAAAAATAAAAGAATATTATTATGAAAACGCGTTCTTTTAGATCTTTCCTTCCATTATATGAGACAAGATACCAATTTCAGGCCAATCAATGCCCGGAATTATTCCAAGGCTGATAATCAAATGAATACATGTTTGCCTATATGAATGAATGGGCTGGTGTGTGTGTTAGGATGCTACACATAGACCAAATGATCTACTGTACTTGGTATTCACATATTAACTTTGGAGGATGATAAAGTATATCCAGACGGAGTTAATTTCTGAAATTTTAATTATTTAAAAATTGAGCTAACATTTGGAAATTTTCTGCTACAATTTACACAAGAAAATATTACAGCACAAAACCGTTTTTTTTTTTAAATCCTCCTAAAAATGACTTTTTTCCCTTCATAACAATGTTTTAACCTAGGAATTAAGTTTCTATTTTTAATGACTTTTTTAAAAAAAATATTGTTACTGTATTTTTTAAAAGTTAATTTCTCAAAAAATGAAAGAAGAATTTAACCTGCAAGAACACGTTGAGAGTGTACCAGTCCTTTGCTGTTACTTTGACGAAAACTCAAATGGAATGATTAAATAAACTCTTATTGCAAATTAAACCGAGGAAAGTGAAATGTTCAGCACATGTTGAAATGGTAGCGTAATGTTATAGAATAAATATAAGATGAGATATTTTCCACATAGCTCCGCAACAGCTGATTTCAAATCAAAGATATATATAGTACAATGAACAAAAAATCGTAACAAATAATAATAATATGGGTTACCTGACTATCGGAGTTTGAAGTTGAAATATATTTGGCTGATATAATTTAATATATTAGAAGTTATAAAGATGTTATCTCCATGTCCGAGGTTCTATCCTCGGGCTGGGCGAGGTCGACTCAGCCTTTCATCCCTTTAGTGGGTCAATAAATTGAGGACCAAGCATGCTTGTAAACTAAACACTGGGGGCTTCGCGTTAGGCTGATCTCCTAAACAGGCCACCAGTTTTGCACCCCAGGTGTATTTGTTAAGACGGCACTGTAAGTCTTGACACACGTAGAGCTGTCGTGTCATTGATTTTAGTTTAATTTAATTGTATTTTGATTCCATATATGGGGCGTCAACGGTTAATAAGAATTTGAGAATTTTTTTAAAAATCTAGATTCTACAATATTTTTAACAATGAATGAACCGTTAATATAAAAACAAATGGTTGAAAATAATTTAAATAAAAACTTCCCACTTTTTAGCGTTATAATAAAAATATTCATTTATTTTTAAAAAATTGATGATAATCACATATTCTTTCTTGCAGAAAAACGCGAGAAAATGAATGAGTGGCAGTGATCCACGCTTTTTTTCCCCCTTACTGGTTTTGTTATTTTAAATTATTATATCCACATCAATTTATTTTAACCTTCTGCAACTACGAATTCCCTCTAACATTTTCTTGAAACTCTGTGTTATTATTATTTTTTAAAAATTCCTGCAAACATTTTTTCCACGTAATAGGAAAGATTGTATTATAATTTTGCATAGCTCGATTTTTTTTTTCTACATCAACCATCGAATCCCACAGCTTCAGTTCAAGCATGGCGTCCTTGGAACAAGGCCACGATGACTCAAAAGAAATGCCTTATCCGTTAATCGAATAAAAAAAATGCCGAAACTCTTTCACATTGTTTTGTTCAGGTAATCTTCTTGCCAACGTTCTTTTAAACCGAGATTTTTTTTTTTTCACCCACACTTTTGTTCCACGTTAAAAGCCGTGCAACAGGTCGTTTGTAAAGAATAATATGTGCTTACAGTTACTGATAAAATAAGTCAATAAACGGTTTTAGATATCTTAATTGTCAAAGGTTGTTTTTTAACTAGGAAGAGTGGTTTCCTCAATGCTTTCTCGGATATTGTCTAATAAATCTATCATGCGGAGATTGCCTAACATAGATGACATTGGAATATAATATTTACGAAATATTTTGGCTTAAACTTGACATTTTTATTTTGGCAAGAATTAATCATTTTTACCGAATCCATCATGTCATCCTTGGCGATTAGGCAACTAAACCCTGGCATAAATTTGATTTTTGAATGATATTAATGCAGGCCAGAGATTAATCATCAAAACACTCCCAAAGGATCGTATGATCACATGAGAGATTCTGTAAAAATGCTAAATACAGGTCAAAATCAATATTTCTTACTTATTGTACGCAGTAAGCTATTTAAAGAGTTCTCTGATATTGCCGCATTGAAACGAAACATTTCCCAGTTCGCATAGCTGAATGATTATGACACTGGAGTCTTATTCAGGAGATCATGTGTTCGAACCCATGTAGACTTTAAGTTTGTTTATTTTCCTTGATTGGTTTTTGCTTTTTTTTCATGTTCCAGAAGATTCTGGATCTTCCTTTAAAATACCAGATGAGTGCTCCGGACTTTTCTTACTGTCTCCAGAAAGGTATTCTGGAGCTTTCCCTACTTGTATAAAAGCTGAAGATCTCTCAGTCACAGTGTTCTTAGTTCAGGGTCGAGCTAATGATTTAACACTACTTCCTGTGTCTTCTTGAGTTCTATCTACGTGACAATATTATAAGATCATTTAAGAGTATGAGAGAAAGTTTTGGGGAAACCAGACCCCTGCTTTTCAGACTTATTAAAACCGAAATTTAACACGGAACTGGCCGGCGTCCTGGCACAGGGGTAGCACGTCTTCCCCGTGATCTGGCGTCCCGGGTTCGAGTCCCGGTTCGGGCATGGTTGTTACTCTGTGTTCTGTCTGTGAGGCGTGTGATTGTGCCCCCCTGTAAAAAGGGGTTGTGCAAGCGAATGTGTGTGTGTGTCATCTTCATTTGAGCTAGAAGTCAGACTTCTGCCCTCTGGGTGTTCAGGGGTCTTTACCCTCAGAAGCTACTCCACCCCCTTTCCGTGGAAACACGGTCACGACATCATTATCATCAACACGGAACTGCAGTTTTAGTAACCAGACGATCAACCTTTCATTAGATGTGATTCAAAATTTCATTTGGATCTACAGTTTAGATTATAAGACTGTGAACCAAATTTTATCTATCTGGCTTTCCAAGTTTTAGCTACCATGTTCACTTATAAATAGATAGAAAGAAAAATTTCTATAATATATACTTCATTGAATGATATTTAAACATGATTTCAAGATCGCACCCCAAATTTCATCTTTATAGCTCAAAATTTTTCTCAGTTATCGCATTCACAAACAAAAACAACTATCAGACAGTTTTTTTTCCCGCATACATTTTCTATAAGTTCAGTCTAGCAGCAGTTGGATTTGGCTTAAGATTTAACAAGGGCACTGTAGATGTCAAATCTGTTCATTGAATTTATTTTTCTAAATCTCTTGTTTTGTGATCTATATTCAAGCAGTCAGACGGATGGACTTCCTCTGAACAAATTTCTCTCAGAATTTGACAGAAATCTACAAATTTGACGTAAAGACCTATGTCACATTTCACCATCTGGTATTTTTGAGTTATCTTTGTCACAGACAGGCAAAAAACTGTCTGTCTGTGATTGAGTTTCCAAACTCAGATATGTTCGAAACTTGAGAATTTGTCAGAATATCGAGTTCTAATTCTTTAGTAATTACAATATATTTTCTTTTTTTATATTTAGAATACAAGAAATTAAAATGTAATTCAAATGCACAATATATTAAGAACTTGCGTTTCATTTAAACCAAATAAAGTGAAAATTTTAATTTCTTTTTTAAATAAAGATATTTATTTGAAAATTTTATATATTTTCAGTGTATTACGTAAATAAATTTAACATTAAACAAATGACAATCCTAAACAAAATATTCACTACTCGTCCGTTCTTAAACCTTTAAAACAGCTATAAATAACGACAACATTACAATGGGCTTGTTGCCAACAGTTGCTGTCCTCCACCATTCCCCTTCCTCCCTTTCTCTTTTTGCAGCTGCAAGCAGGAAAGACTGTTTATTTCCAAAAGGATTGAATCGTCTGTCCGGTGCGAAACGCCATCTGATGGAAATATGTCACGCTTTGACGTCACCGCGCCAAGGAGGTCGCCGTGTCACGCTCCTCGCCTTCATCAAATAATTGTTTCTTCCATTCACGCTTCGCCAAACAATTTCACCTAACGCCAAGGGAACAGAGCAAATCAAACCGATCTCTGTTTCGTTGCCATTTCCATAAATGAAATGTCACATAAAAAAAGTTTTTTCACTTTGAAAACTGATTTGATTATGGAGGATTCCATGCACTTTAAAAACGAACTGCATTCAATATGTTCATTTCTCTGTGATTGTAGTGAGTTCAATGTTTCGAATTTTAGCTTCAAATTTTTAATAGAACCATTTTATATTCATAAATGTCACATGATTGATGTCACATTCTTTTACCATCTTAAATTGTACCTCCTATTAGACGCAGTTTAAGCTTTCTTTTATATTCAATGGCTAAGCTTTCTTTTTTCATTCAATATTCAGATTGGATTCCAAAATGAATTTGGCGTGCCGCTTTTAACATGCGATCATGAAAATGAGGTAATCCATTCAATTTTAAAAAGAGCGCTACTGGAACAAGTAAAAATATATTGAAAAAATCGTAAGAAAAAAAGTGAAAGATTTCTTTATTAAGATAGCAGTTTTTTGATATCTTCAAGGTATGTGTGACTTCAGACTGTGATTTGCAAAATTTTTCCCAAGATTACTTCTTCCAAAAAACCTTAAATATTTAACATCTATTGATTTGCAATCGTTGATGGAATTGATTTAATGATTCAATTTTGTACAGGCTTAACAACAATTTAATGGCGACATTTTCTATGAGATTAAGTTTCCTCCTTAAGAAAGAGTTTTTTTTTTTTTTTTTTTTTTTCAACAGCTTGTTTTAAAGGATTTTTTTCATGACTTTGACTTAAAAGAATAATTATTTAATAATGATTTAATGAAGAACCATTAAATTTCATTTGACATTTTAAAATTATAACAAGTTCTTTTGTTACAATCCAACCAGATGAATTACACCAAATTTATAGAAAATACAGATATTTGAAATGAATATAAAAAGAACCTCCAAAAATCTCTGTTACCACATCTATACATGGAAAAAAAATTGCTATATCCTCATGTATTTATATACAGGAAATATTATTTATACTTTATACGATTATAAAGGAAAAAAATTAACTAATTATATGAAAAATTTTACTTCTAAATATGTTTGCTTGGAAATTTTAGTGAGATGTTTGAAGCAAGGCGACTGACTTATCATTTTTCTGTGCAGAAAAAGAAAATATTATAAAATAATTATTTGAAGAAAAAAAAAGCACCGAACTCAAGGTTTTGATGAGATTTTACATTTCAGACCTCCGCAAAAGGCAGTTTTCGAACTATAACTTAAAAAACAAAACAAAAAAAACTTCAAGTTATGTGAATGAAATTTTATATGTGATCTTAGCATCAAATTTGAAGATTTCTGTCAAATTCTTAACGATAAAACGATTAAGATGAAATCTGTCTGTCAGTCTGCCTATCCGAATACAAGTAAACACGATAAAGACAGAAAGTGCCATGACCGATTAATAAAATTTGGTATACAATAGCATTTGATTTGGGCCACGGTGGCCTGGTGGTAAGGTCTCGGCTTCGGAACCGGAGGGTTTCAGGTTCGAGACTCGATTCGTGTGAGGGGGTCTCTTGCACGTTAAATCTGTCAGGCCAAACGTCCTCCCGTTGGTGTGGTGGGGAGAGGGGGGGGGTGCCAGTTCAGGTGTCATCCTCGTCATCTGACCGTGGTTCAAAATCACGTGGTCTGTCACAAAGTAGCCCTCGTATTGCTTTAAAACGGGACGTAATATAATTAAACTAAACTAAACAGCATTTGGTTAACATCTAAAATGCAGCTTCGTTTCAAACTTTAAGTCAAATCTGCAAAAAGAGGTCGATTGTCTGTCTGTACTGTTGTATACATTTCAACGCGATGAAATGTGTGTAAGATCTTTATGCTGAACGTTAGTCCTGTTCCAATATTTGGTTTCATATTGTCCAAAAGAAGTTGGACTAATTGCATATCCGGTTTCCTTTAGTTATCTACGAAGCAAAAAACGCTCATATGCTGGTTTCTAAATGTAAAAACCTAAGTGCTGATAGTGTTCACAGCAATTAGCCAAGATCCACAATTTGTCGCACATTCTTTTACGGGATTTTTATTAGAGAATATGAGGAAAAGCAGATTAAAACTCTGTCACTGGTTTTAAATTTGCTGTTATTGAAGCAATTCTTAAAAATTGGTGGAATTCGTGATGGAAAATCGTTGATTGTTCGATTGAAATATAATATTAAAATTTAAGAATTAATTCATTCGAATTTTTATATTAGCAATTACAAGCAAAGCATAAGCCAGTGATTCTCAACCTGTGGGGCGCGCCCCCCTAGGGGGGCGCGAGCACACTAATGGGGAGGCGCGAGCATATCCAAGAGAAAATCTTATTTAAAAAATTGATTAAGTGACTGAAAGGAAAGGCCTCACACACATACAAAACAAACTACATTTCGACATATTTAATAATTAACTTATTAAATTAAAACAACTTACTAAATTAAAAAAAATTAATAATTATTAGGGACTTCCTTGGGCCTGTTTTATAGAGCAAAGTGTTTTGAAGGAGGGTTTAATATTAGAAATAGATACTCTCAGTTCTTTTTCTATATTTAGCTGACATCTGTATTTTGTCATCAAAGAAGTCACCGCAGAAAATCCAGTTTCACAAAGGTAAGATGTTGAGAATGGTAGTAGAATGTGAAATGCCCTTGTTTTTAGTGCAGAAAATTCATCATCCACTCCTACCCAAAATTCAAAGACTGATTTATTACTAAATTGTCTTTTGGTTTTGCCGTTTGCCGTGAAGTCTATGAAGGTTTCTTCCTCTTCAATTGAGAGTCCTTTGGGAGTATTTTGAAATGGATCCCTCATCCACTTGTAACTTGATATCAGTTTGTCGTCAGCAAGAAATTAATTTTTTAAAATTCTTTGCTAGCATTGCTAAATGATTTTCAATGGTTACAAAAACAACTTTTACATGTTGTTCTTCAGCCTTGTAAGTTTTAATACAATCATTCAAATTTGCAAACATTGTTAAGTTTTCTTGCTTTAAATTTCTGCTCCACAATTCCAATTTCCTACAAAAAGCATTAACTTTATCACTCGTATCCAATATATGTGTATTTGCTCCTTGCAGTTAAAGACTCAAGTTATTTAATTTCTCGAATATGTCAATCATGTAGCTCGATTTCATCCCAAATAAACCATTGCGAAAAGTCTCAGCTTCCGGTCTGTTTTCCTTTTCTAGGAAAACTGCGAATTCTTCTCTTAATTCATAAACACGCTGCAAAAATTTCCCTCGTGATAACCATCTTGCCTCGCAATAAAATAGTAACGCTGAATGTACTTCATCAATGTCTTTACAAAGTGCGGAAAAAATTCTTGATTTCAGGGGTCTCATTTTTATATAATTTACTACGGTTACAACTGTAGTTAACACAATATTCAAACCAGGGCTCATTTCTTTGGAAGCCAAAGCTTCTCTGTGGATTATGCAGTGTGTCCAGACGCACTGTGGCGATTTAAGATAGCGATAGAAGGATCAACTCGAATGAGATTGTCTGGAATTGAAATTGGCGTCATAGAATTTTCTCCTTCTCCTTTTGAGAAAACGTTTGTTCACATCTGCGCACGCTCCTAACTTAACTTTTAAGCTGACCAGACAAATTCCAGACAAATCGAAACTTTTCGGGAAACCGTGAGAATGTCTGACATGGCGGGACGCAAGAGCAATAAAAAGGCATAAGATTCTTGTTTCCTCAATGCTGATGATCGGTGATGCAAAATGTCAATAAATTTTCATATTCTTGGTAATTTGTAAAGTTTAAAATTAAGGTTGTAGTGTATATTTAGCTCCAAAATACTCAAAATGAATTATTATTGTATATATTTTATTGTATGTGGTGTTGAGGGGGGGGGCGCGATGAAAATTATGATTGAAATTTGGGCCGTGAGTACTAAAAGGTTGAGAAACACTGGCATAAGCAAAGAAAAAAAGAAGATGAAGAAATGGAAGAAAAAAGAAGAAAATAAAAAAAAGTATATGCATAATAATTTTTAGTACTCCATGACAAATTAATGAAAAGAAAATTAAGTAAATATATTCAAAATTCTTATTTCGATCTATAAAAAAGAACTTTTTCGTTTAAAAAAGCTTTTGTTTTATAAATAAAAACATCGTGTTATCGTTTGGTAATAGAAAGTTACTTCTGCTTCGCTTTGAAAAATCCTAATTCGGTCGGTAAATTTTCTAAGCCAATCGGTACTCATGAACTAGGAAATTTCAACATCAGGGTTACTATTAATAGAATTTTCCGCGTCACTGGATTATGAAATGATGATAGACTATCAAACGATATTTTTTCCGGTTTCCTTTTAACGGATGGTGTTTTTTTTTTAACTCATTAAATTGATTCAAAACTTAATTTCATCCTATTTTCTTTACACGATAAAATGAATTGATCTAATGAGTCTTTGAATAAAACATAGAGCATTAAAAAAATTTTAAAAGATATTAGGAGCTTTTATAGATTCAATTTCTTCCATTTGTTTTAAAAGCTAAATTTAATTCCATGTTTTTAATGGAGTCATATTTTGTGAAAAACATAGTTTTAGACAAAAATATCTGAATATGTCAGCTAATTGCTCGTTTTCATTGGCTATTTCGATAACTCGCATTTTTTTTTCTTCTTTTGCAATTGATCCAATAAATTGATGCATATATTTAATATGCGTAAGATGAAGATTAATCGATGCCGTATTAAAAACGGTATTTACAAAAAATTTTGAAATAAATTTTGATGTTCTAGATTTTTTTTATTTCTATCTTATTTTCTATATCTAGAAATATTAGAATTTTTATTTCCTAAAAAACAAATTATATCAAGGAAACATAATTTAATAATTTTAAAATTTGATTACAGCATTTTCACGAATCTCCATGTTTTCTTGAACAACTCTCCCTCCCTCAAATAACATTTTTTAACTTAATTCTTTACGAATATAAACATAACGATTGGAACTAAACAGATAGAATTTGGTATATAATCTTTAACCCAAAACAACAGTTTTC
>JAPMOQ010030379.1:307000-317825 GCA_026543055.1 Argiope trifasciata | reverse complement strand
AGTATGAGTAAAGTAATACGATCATAAGCAAATAACTTTCATCAACTTATTTCACGACTAGTTCGTAAACAAAACGGAAAATTTCAATGGAAAACACAAACAATCTGAGTAAAGTAATGCCATCATAAGCAAATAACTTTTGCCTTTCATCAATTTATTTCACCGGTGCATCATAATCGGGTGGTACTTCGGTGACCTTCATCTTTAAGAAGAAAAGTAGAAGTACGTACCTCTTGTGTCCTTGGAAGAAGCATGATGATCCACGTTCTGTTTTTGTCATTTTTATTTGTTTCAACTTCTCTGTCATTGGATGTGAGAAGAATTCGCAGCTTTCTGATTAAAGCAAACGATAATTAAAGACAAAACAAAAAAATTATTACTGCCGGGTTTTTTATTTTCCTGAATTCAAACATGCAGACGATTTTTATCTCTGGAAATAAAATCTGCATCGAAATCACGTAGCTTACGTACAAAAACTACTGCTCTAGATTCCTGGTGGCAAATATATAATAGAAGAGAGAGGAAAAGAGGTTTATGGTTGTTTTTATTAATGATTCATACTTTAAATATTTAATAAACAAAACAATGTAGCATTTTAAAGCTAAATCAATTTGATTTAATCAGTCAAATCAAGGTGACGCCATTTGGTATTGTAATCTCTTTTATTATTCAACTAAATTCATTATATAATTCGACATTTACATAATCCTAGATGGCAGCATATAGTGGATTAAAAGTCTCATGTGAATGAGTAATTTTAATTAATTTAGATAAAGTAAATACGTGATTTATCTTGGTGAAGTTAATTAATTAATTCAGATTAATTAAGTAATATTAAATATGAATTTTTTTTTCTTTTTTTAAGTTCAAGAATAATGTTATCTATTAACATGAAAAAAGCATGCGAATGTGTAATTTTAATTAATTTAGATAAAGAAAATACTTGATTTGTTTTGGTGAATTTAATTAACTAATCTTAATTAATTAAGTAATTTTAAACATGAAATATTTGTCTTTGCCTTTTTTTTTAAATTCAAGAACAATGCTATCTTTTAACATGAAAAAAAGCACGCGAATGAGTAGTTTGAATTAATTTAGATAAAGAAAATACTTCATTAGAATACTTGCTTAAAATACTTGGTGAAATTAATTAATTAATCCAGCTTAATTAAGTTATATTAAACATAAAATATTTGTCTTTTTCTTTTTTTTAAGTTCAAGAACAATGTTATCTTTTAACATGAAAAAATCACTAAGAAATTCATGTTCTCAGATATATGGCTCATCTAATTGAGAGTACACTTTACTTTTATTTGATAAAACCGAGTTCAGTATTGTACGGCTTCATCCGGTATAGAAATTTAGTTTTTATCGATGACATTTTGAACCATGTAGTTTACTTGGAAAACATTGCAACAATCTACAGAAAAGTGCTAAAACATTTGGGTTTAGATAAAAATTTCATTTTCCAGCAGGACAACGATCCCAAACATATTGCCTGTAATATCAAAATGAAATGTCTTTTTCTTTGTAAATATCAGTTTCATCTGCCATCAGAATTATTGAAAGTCTGTGGACCACACTTGAAACAGTGCTCCAAAAACACAAAATTAGAAATAAAACTAATTTAAAACAAGTGTTGCGAGAGGAATGTGGTAAAATATCTTCAGATACTTTGAATCGTTACCACGGTGTTTAAAGACCATTATAAAACTCAAAGGACATGCAATTAAATATTGATATATTTTTATATGCGAGTTGTTACAAAAATTTCATTGGTGTATTCTCAATCTTTTGATGCAAAAATATGCAAAGGTTTATTTAAAATACTTCCGAAACTTTTCAGTTTAGAAATTTTTCGTTGATTTTTCTTTTTTTTACTTTAAATTAAACTATAAGTTTTGTGTAAAAATAAATATCTATTTGCATTTCTTGGCAATTTGTTATTTATAATGAAAATCGGATTCATCAAGTAGAAGTAAGGTGTATTCTCGATTATTTGAGTCACTGTATATCTCACCACCATCTTCACTTAATGCTCTACTGTCTAATAAATGTTCTCCGAATTTCCGTTACTGTAAAATACAAATATCTGATTCTCACTAAGTTCTATAGCAATTATATTAACAGATAAAAATTACCAAGTCAACTTGAGTTTTTTCTGGTTTATTGTCAACTAGCCGCCTTTGGCGACCAGCTGGTTCGCCATGAGTAATTCGTTCTAAAATTTTCAATTAAATCACATATTCATTAGCCTTGAAGTAATTCCGGGCATGTATTGTCCTGAAATAAATATTTTCTTTAAGATGATGGACGGAAATTTCTAAAAGTTCACCTTTTCCTAATAATATTCTTTAATTTTATAAATCAGTCAGTTTGAACCATCGGTTATGCTTCCAAAATATTAAAAAAAAAATTCCATGATGTTGCCAAAATATTAAATAAGTTTTTTTTTAAAAAGCGAGAAAGGGAAAAAAAGAATTAAATTAATGATACAGATATTGCATACGATTACATAAATATGCCATTAAGTCGGGATTTCAATGCATATCCTGTCTAAATTCAATCAGGTTTACCGTAAATAAAGAAGATTTATTGAGTTAATGATATAGATATTGCAAACGATTGTAGAAACATTTGTTTTGCATTTATTTTTTAAAGAAAATATCACATTTTATATTTATTTTATTTTATCCAGTCACGTGCTGAAAGTTGCATTTCTTTAGATTTATTTTGCGATGATAGTTTTTTTTATTCGAACTTCCGGCATTCTTTTATTTTATCCAGTCACGTGATAAAAACATGGTTAAAATATTTCTTTAAAAATTCGTTAAAAATAGAAGCTTACATTATAAATTAAAACACTGATACCGTTAGAAAGCTAATTTTTTAATCTTTAAATTGATGTAAAAACCATGTTTATGCGATCATATTTTCGGAAGTTATATCGGAAAAACGTCGAAATTTCGCTTAAATTTTAATTAATTCAAATTCTAATTAAAAATTCGAAAAAAGGGCTCCGAGGTGCACATTCCGGACCTCCAAGGTATCCATGTACCAAATTTGGTAGCTGTAGGTCCAACGGTCTGGCCTGTAGAGCGCCAACACGCACACATTGAGCTTTATTATAAGTATAGATAGATGAGTATGAATTGCCAGAGAACTCAGTGATTACCTAATATTATTGGTTATGAATGGTATAACAATTATTCTCAATAGACTTTGAAGGAGAATACTATTTTCAAAAATAGATAATGAGGCTATGGGAGTGAAATTTGGAATTGTTCGAGATTTTTCCAAACAAAACGTAATGATTGGATGGTAATTGTTTTAGACCAAAAATTACAGAGAAAAACACAGCATTATAATACATTTAATAATAATTTTCTCTGGATAGAGAATATAGAAAAAAAAATAATTTTTTAAAAACAACAATAATAATAATTAGTAAAAAATGTTATGAAAATATTAGATATATGAAATTTGTTCGGCAATCTTGTCACCAAAATTACAGATCTGTATCTCAAACATAGGTATCGCATTTTGAATCCAAATGGCTAAAGTAAGATTACTTGCATTTTGGTGGAAGGGACCTTTGTATGACATTATTTTTTAACCTTTTATTTTATTAAGACTTTTCTTTGAAAAGTTGCATAATCTACTAACGTGTTGTACTCATCGTTTTCAATACAACTGGATCTAGGAGAATCTATATTCCTTCTTTGTCCCTCAATCACTACATCTCTATTGTCAGTTCACTAAATAAAACTTTTTACTTCATCTATATTCAAAGCCAGAAAATATAGTAAATGTCGAAAAATTGAAATTTTGGATGTCCATTTGTTTGTCTGCTGCAAAGATAATTCTAAAACGGTTTGATCTAGACAGATGCAATTGTCTATATGGTCTTTATTGCCGAATTGCAAATTTCTGTCAAATATTTAGAAAATCCACTGAAAGAAAATCTGTCTGCCCGACCATTCGAATATTATTTTTGATCATAATCATAAAACGAAGAGATCTAGATGGATAAAATTCGTCATATTTATTTAATAACTATAATGCAAAGACCGAGTTAAATTTTGAGCCAAATCAAACAATGGGCTGATTGTCTGTCGGTCTATACTTTCAGGAACAGTATACGAGAAAACTCAAAAACGCAATGACTAAAATGTATCAAATTCGGTATGTGGTTTTTTTTACTACAAATTCAATTATGTGTCAAATTTTTTGTTTCGATTGGCTGGGAAAAACTCATTTAAAAGCACAAAATCGATTTTCGAATACTATTGACAGCAAACAAGGAATTAATCGCCAAAAAACTTACCAAGAATGACATGATAAATTCACTGAAAATGCTAAATTTAAGACAAAGATTAGTATTTCGTAACTACGTCATACGTCTGCGTTTGTACGTCATTGCTACGTTAAGGGCCGGTTACACGACCTGCCGCCTCACAGATTTGGTCATAAATTAGACCTCCGACCCACTGGGGGACCACACTTCCCCATAGACAGGAGGATGCGTTTCCCCTTCGACCCCTCTTGGACTCTTTGATGCCTGGGCAGTTTTACTGACAAATTGTTGGTAAAGTCGACGGGCATGAAAGAAGACCAGAAAACCGCAAGAGGGGTCAAAGAGCGGCACTTGGCTCGTCTGCAGACGGGGTATAGGGCGTGTAAACGGCCCTTAAGGCGTTCATTGGGACAACATATTCATCAAAGAATAAGCGAGAAAGTTTTGGGGCGACGCGACCACACCCTCTACTTATATTACGAATTAAAATTTAAAAATTATTTTATGCAAGAAGCAAGAGATTTGAAAGAAGTAGATTCCTTAAATATGTGTTGCCTAAAGGCCCCTGGAAGGCTTAAACCATCCCTGGTTGAATCGCAAGGTACCTCAAAACTGAGGTCGGCACGTGCTCTTTCCAGAACTGGTGCACCACCCTCTGAGCTTCCGATCTCCCGCTGGTCCGCAACTCCCCGAAAAGGAACAAAAAACACACCAACTGCGTCAGAGAAATCTCCCTCCTGAACTTGGCAAAGTGTGCCCTCCAAAGAAGAGCGGCACATATCCTTCTGAACGAGGACAGGGTTATCATCCCATTCCACTACCTGACCCCATTACCCACACTACTCTCTCGACACCGCTGTTCACCACTCGCACAGTTGTCGCCTTTCTCTGCGAATGGCTATCCACTAAAAAGGGCTTTATTATCAAACTAGCCGGATTTGGCCAGAGTTGGCTCATGGTAGCTTAACATTTTCAATTAAGTATCTTGCATAACTTTGACTTTAGGTATCCGACTATGTTCAATGAAATTTTTTTTAAAAATTGGATTTTTCAAAAACTGTTTATAGTTATTAGATATATTACAATAAATGTATTATTATTATAAATACTACAAATGCATATATATATATTAGATGTATTATAATAAATATATTGATGTATTATTTTAAATACAGTAAAAGCTGCTTATTCGCGCTTCCTTCATTCGCGTTTTCACTATTCGGGGATTAAAAAACTGCGACCCAATTCTTCTATTCGCGGCTCAAAATTTCTTTATTCGCGGATCTAATAAGTACATACATACATAATAAAAGGATTCTAATAGGTATCCAACCCAATATCCTTTGTAAATGCCGTCAAATCGACTAATAAAAAAAGTAAAATAGATCTTATTACAACTTTGACTGACGTATGTTGTTAAATGATATCGCCGAGGACTTTGACATAAGCCGCCTTCGCCGCGATCGGTGGTTTTGAAAATGTAAACAAACAGAATGAAAGCAACCTTATGACTCAATGAATAAAGTATATTTGTAGAATTCACGACTAAGAAATAAGGTAGAATTAACGATTCAGAAATGAAAATTGACTCACCTCATTCCGAAGATTCATTTGAATCTGACGCTAAGAAGACAGATATCAAAGACTATTTTATTCATTTTAATGTAACGATTAAAGACTGGAGCAAATGATACGAATACAGAATGGACGACTCAATTGAATACAATAATCCACCGGAAACATGAATAAGAAAAATGAATAGACAGGAAATAATAATTTATTATATATATTATTTTGTCACTTAGGAACGTATCCCCTATAATCCATATAAATAACCATTCCGTATTCACGGTTTCTATATTCGAGGCATATTCATAGAACGTATTCCCCGCGAATAAAGAGCTTTTACTGTACTTCAAATACAAAAAAAAATTATTTGAAAATATTTTGAAAAATATGAAAATTTGTAGTAAATTTTAACGAAATTTAACCTAAATGGCAAACACTCTAAACAAAATTGTAATGTAGCGATCCTATTTTTCTTTGTACACCAGTTATCGAATGTAATGATGAATGAAATGTATCAAAATGTAAGAAAAATATTGAGACGCAAAGAAGTTATGGCTAAAAATGTGGGGAAAGGCAATGATCAGCATTTATGTAAAATACATTTATTGATATTTAAAGGGACAAAACGGAACTAAACAAACATTTAACACATAAAAAGATACAGAGCGTGAGCTGAACGTCTTACAATCTCAGTGCCGAGCTCTCGTCTGCCACAATGGCGGCGAAGCATCAGGTGATTAATCCTGCGATATAGCCAACATGTCGCCATAGAGGATGTGATCCGAATTGAAAGATTTTAAGCAATACCCACAAAAATATACATATATATGCTTTTTTTCCATTAAATCACAACTTAATTTTTCTTAAAACACCTATAAATGAAAAAGTGTTTCTCCAACAATAAAATTGTAGGTCCATTTCAATCCCCATATTATTTAAAGCACACGCTGAAATTTTTATGTAAATACCTCTATTAGTTTTTGAAATATCATGTTAACGGTGGAGAATTTTTTATGAAAATTTAATATTTGAGAAAATGGAAGTCAAAGACAAATTTTAGTTGTAAAATATGTGAGATCCTGGGTGATAGACCTTCCTTTTCTTAGAAAAGATAAACTGTTTTGGAAAGAGGAAGTCTGAACTACAAGAAATAATTTTTAAAAAAATCGCTAGCGTGGTCGATGAGCAGTGTTTTTAACGCAGTCAGATACCTTAAAAGCTTCCTCTGTAAAATGCCATCAAAATTTGATAAATATGTAACTCGTATTATAAGGGAACCTTTCTTCACAAGCATAATTCGTTCCCAAATCAAACATGTAATGTGAAATACTTGTTGAGCAAAACAATTTTTTCCTCAGGCAACCATGCAGAATAGAATAATACGTTGCATTCCGAAAAAATACTCGAACTAATTTATAATAATGTCATTTACTATAAATTAATAATGCTAATTTTTTACTACAACAATTGCTTTTGGCTAGATTTCAAAATTTTTAGAAAATCAAACACAGTACTATCGTTACCATCAATTGAATTTGTAGCTCTCTTAGATGCTGCCTTATCAGACTGATGCCTCTGGTCATAAGTTACAAGTTTTTAAGAGACTTAACTTTGCTCGGCATATTTATTATTATTATTATTTTGTAAAATCGTATATAAAATATCTATCCTATACCTATTTAAAGTTATATATAAAATCTTATTGAACTGCAAACACGAGACCGAACATGAGAAAAATGCATAAGAGTTCTATGCCCTAACCACTACTCTATTTCTTATTCACTTATGCAAGTCATACATCCCCATATGTCAATAGTTAGTCATAATTTGTGTGTGTGTGTGTAAAATTGCTTTTTTTCAGGAACACCTATACAAATAAGCTTAAAAAATAAAACCTCATCTAAATATAAAATTTTATCCAAATCCTTTGAGCCGGTTTATACATATATGTAAGAATTGCTTGTTTAAAGTTATAAGATAATTTATTCAGTATCTCTATCGTTTCAGTGGAAAATTTTTATTCTGTTGCGTCTATTATTTCTGGCATAGACCCCTTTCGCAGCTTTTAAATGTGACACAAGATGCAACTCCAAAAGCTTTTCTGCAATTTTTCATCATTTAATCTATATCACATCACCGATATTAGCCTGTAACCAGAAAAAAAAAGACGCCGATTAAGACGTCCCATATTCTTTCTCAAGTCTTCTGAGTCGTGTTCGACAACGTTATCCAACCAAAACTTCTTCCATGTAAATGATGAGAAATTCAATACCTACTGATACCAGCTAATCCAGTACGTGACGTATTGGTGTTTCCTTGTTACTAGTTTTGCGAAACACCGCTCATTGAGTCAATTACTTTTTTTGTGTGTATTTTGTTTCGCTCATGATGGTGGGTAGTGGGTCTTCATTCATGGTATGACCACTTGGTCATACCATGAATGAAGCCCGAATGAGCGGAGCTCTTTCGAATTAAGACAAAGGTGTGTGCCTTTCGTTGTTAACTAGCACCGTTTAGATGAAAGTATGATTTTGCTCGAACACACACGACACAACCCTTTTAGGGGGTGATCGAAACTCATTCATCCATCCGCAAGTCAGAATTTAGATCCCAATCAGAGTCCGACTCATCCCTGATTAAGTACCTCCAGAGGTATCACTTGTTATGGGAACTTGGAGGACTTTGCAGTCAAGACCTATTTAACGTGCTCCAACTGCCATTAGCCAATACAACGGTCTTTGGCCTAGACGAGGACAGAACCCGCGACCTCTCGGTTACGCGACTGATGCTCTACCAACCAGGCTACCGCGGCCCGTTTTGCTCGTTAAGTGAGGCTTGACTTTATTTTAAACGACTTTTATTCTATTCATTTTTTAAACTTTTTTTATTTATGCCTTTACATCCAATTATATTACATGGAAGAGTTACAATGTTTGAAAATGGGTGCACTTCCAAAATTTTTCATTATTACTTGATTCTGGATGAAACCTTATTGGTAAGTATAACAAAATGTGGCCGGCGGACTGGCATAGGGATAGTGCGTCTTAGTGGTCTGGGCTTCCCGGTTCCGGCATGGTTCTTCTCCTTTTGTGTTCGATCTGTGAAGTGTGTAAATGTTCCCCCTCTCTAGTAAAAAGGGATTATAAAAGCGAATGTGGCTCATGAAGTAGCTAAGTCGTGTTGTTTGCCCTAGTTAACTCTATTGAAAAAACAAGAGACGCTGACTCGGCTTAAATCGCTGACAGATAATTGCCTGCAGGCTTGTAAAGTGCCATAAGTCACAACAAAATTTTTTAATTTGTATTAAGAATTTTTATTACACTGAAACGCACAAAACATGAAAAAAAATAAGCCGAATCTTTATGTCTTGATCGGCAACTATGGGGGGAAAAAAGCCAAGATAAAATGTTAATAGCAATATTATAAATGATCAGAATTCCATTTCAACAATGAAATCTATTGTTGTAAAATGCGTTTAATATATCTAAAAAAATTAATTTTAAAAGAATAATTGTAAGGCAAAAAAGTGAATAGTTGAATAGATCATTTTTTCTCTTTATCAATCTTAGGAAGTAAAAATTATTTTTGAGTTGTAATCTATTCAGATTATTTTTGAAATTGTTATATAATCGAATTCAAATTTTCGGATATCTTGTTATTATAAAAAAATTATGACAAAAAAAATCTGCCTTTTCATATTTAATGAATCAAAAATTTAAAAAAAGTCATTGATTGCACTTCTGCAAAACTCTACATTCTTAGCCTCCAAATAATATATGTGTCAAGTTAGGGAATTCTAGGTCAAACGATCTGATCTGCTAAGCAATAACACACACATATTCATTTTTATTAGTAGTATATATAAACTAACGGAGCAGATGTCTGGATAGATAAAATGCAAAGTCGCATTTTCCTCCCATTTCTAGAGCAATCTGGATTGCAATTTTAAAAATCCGGTCAGTCATCGATAAAATCACATGAAATTACCAAACCTGATTCTTAACTTGCATTGAAATATTTTTCTGAATAAATTTAATACAACAGTAATAAACACACTCTTTCAAGATTTTGCTATCGATTTATTTTTTCAGAGTCTTGACTTGGTACGCAGTCAAACTATTTTTCCTTTGTTTTACGTTATCTCCTAACTATTTTTAACGTGCTGATGTCAGTGACCGTCTTACTATTCCTGATACTAGCGATAGATAATACGTGACAAAAATTTCTTTCGTTTCTTTAAACCTATTTGAAGAAAGAATATATATAGAGCATGCTTTTGTTAAGTAAAATAAGACATTATATTATACATTATACGGGTTTTCTTGGCTAGCGAAAGAAGACCATTTTCTTCCAAAGCCTTAAGATATGCTGAAAGGTGTCTCGCGCTTTGTATAATTTGTAATATTCTCTGTTTTAATTTAATATGAGAGACATTAAAATGGAGTTGAAGTCATAAAATCAAAAAACGTGTCTGTCTTGTGTTATCTAAATTGCCCGTTTCTTTTACCAATATTATTAATAAAAGTAACAATATGCATACAGAGTGCTCCAAAAAAGTAGGACAGGCATTTTTTTCCATAAATATTGTACCTAGACATATATTTCTAGATATAATGTTTCCATTAAACGAAGTGGGTAATTTGAATGAAAAATATTTTACTAGGAATTGTTGGCAAACATTTTGCAATTGATATTTTTACACTATGGGGGTTGTATAAAAATATAATTATTTTTATTAACAACCTATACAGAAATCGAGCTATTTCTACATAATTACTCATCCTATTTGATAAAGCTTTATAAATAGAAATATATATCTAGGTGTAATATATGAGAAAATAAGCGCTTGTTATATTTTTTAAGGAAACCTAACATAAATAAATTTAGTTATATAATACGAAATGTAGGATAATGTACCTAGATTAATATTGTACCCTAGTAGGATATTGTACCTAGATT
>JAPMOQ010030379.1:264463-301333 GCA_026543055.1 Argiope trifasciata | reverse complement strand
GAATTTATTTTGATTGATTTACTTTGTAATTCTAGTTTATCTTGATTAGTTTATTTTGTGATTCGAATTTATTTTGATTTATTTATTTTGTTATTTGAATTTATTTGGATTTATTAACTTTGTAATTCTAGTTTATCTTGATTAATTTATTTTGTTATTTGAATTTATTTGGATTTATTAATTTTGTAATTCTAGTTTATCTTGATTAATTTATTTTGTGATTCGAATTTATTTTGATTGATTGATTTTGTAATTCTAATTTATCTTGATTAGTTTATTTTGTGATTCGAATTTATCTTGATTTATTAATTTTGTAATTCTAGTTTATCTTGATTAATTTATTTTGTGATTCGAATTTATTTTGATTGATTGATTTTGTAATTCTAGTTTATCTTGATTAATTAATTTTATTTGAATTTATTTTGTAACTCTAGTTTATATTGATTAATTTATTTTGATATTTGAATTTATTTTGCTTTATTTATTTTGTAACTCTAGTTTATTTTAATTAGTTTTATTTTGTCATTTAAATTTATTTTGATTAATTTATTTTGCAACTCTAATTCATTTTTCAATTCGTTTTTATTTTGATTAATTTATTTTATTATAAATCTTTTTTGATAAATTTATTTTAATTATTTATTTCAATATTCGAATTTATTTTAATTAATTTATTTTACAACTCAAATTTATATTTATTTACTTTTTTTTGTTATTCGAATTAATTTTGTAATTTGATTTTTTTTATTCATTTATTTTGCCATTCCAGTTAATTTTTTTTGTAATTTGAATTTATATTGATTATTTAACTTAAATTATTTTCATAAGATAAACTCCTTCATACTTTGTTACATTTTTTCAAACATAACATAAATATTTTTTAGAATCATTCAGGATTTTTGTAGGTGCGCAATCTATTCAATAAAAAAATTACCACTTATTAAAAAATTTTGAATCGAGATCTGAGAATTATATTGTTTATTTACAAATTTTATAGTAAATATGCGGTTATATTTAACATATTGTATATTTTTATAAAAAATATTTAGTGTAATGACAATTTTTAAGATGATTCATAAATTCATTTATTAATCGTGTATAATTCATTAGAATTTATCTTACATTAAAAATAAATATTTATTTCCTTTTTTTAATTCAATAATTATTACTTCTCTTGCAGCTCGCTTTTTAAAATCTTTTTTTAATGCGAGCTTTCGCATAAAACAAATTTCTATTATCTTTCCTTTCGAATTAACTAAATTCAATCCTATAATTGTGAATCCATTAAACTACTGAATCGATCTTTTAATAAAATCCAAAAACCTTTTTTTTTCTTTTTATCAGTAAAATAACGATTACGATAATAATAAAAAAATAAATGAATCAAACGATTCCGGTTAATTTGTCTTTACTGATCCAGAATCCTGGCAATCAAATCTTAAATCTCCGAATTCTAATTTAAAAGGAAAGAAAGAGAGAGAGGAGAAAAAGAAAAAAAAGAAAAGAAAAAGAAGAAAGGGGGGTGGAGAAGAATGGACACGGCCCAAAACGGAGTCATTACACCACGGACGAAAATTAAATCCTTATATTGGTACAAGAAACGCATACGACTTCTTCGAAATTCAGTCACATAAACAAAAAACCTCCTTCAAGAGCACCGCCTTGTTTAAAAGGACGGAAATTAAAATAAATCGTTGGAAGATCCGTTTTGACCGCTGGTGACTTACTGAAATAATAAACAAGTCGAGTTCTCCGAAGGTGAAATGACCAGGGGGGTTTTCGAAAGTGAAAAAAAAAAGAAGACGGTGGAATAAAAAGATAATAAAAAGAAGAAAAAAGGGAAGGTACCTACAACAATAAAACTAGTACAGACCGGGGTCACGAAATCTGGTAACAGCAGATCACTGAAGGGGTTGTAAGAAGGAGGGTCAATGTCCCAAGGATGGCAAGGTCATTGTGCCAAATGGAGAGACAGCTATAGGTCACTTTCTACTGGCGTGCAGAAAGGAGTCCACAGGAGGGGGATCTGGTTGGTTAAGGGCCATTGACCACCGGGTTGGCTGGAGGGGGTTGGGCACCAATCAAAAGTCGTGCCATCTTCTAAAAAGTGGGTGCTGATGTAAATAATGGTATGTCCCCCTTTTAATTGGAAAGGCTTGATCGCAAGGAACATTCACTCCAAAAGAGCGTAGATTTATCTGAAGAATGTTAGAAATGCTAACAATATAAAAGTGTGACGGACTATTGAATTGGCGAGTTTTTGTGTTGGGAAAAAAATGATGGTGATTCATTTACATTGCTGTATGTATTATACTTTTAACAGTATTGCATTGTTTATGAAGTATGGATTTTAGTAGTTTTTGATCCTTGGCATTATGAAATCAATTTATTTCCGAATTTTTTTTAAGTTAATGAAAAAAGTTAATAATTTAATTTAGATTAATTTTTAGATAATTTGTAAATTCCATACATTTAAAAAAAAAAATATTGCACATTTCGGCAAAATATTATTTAAGTCGATGTTTAGGGATTATAAATCTGCTATAAATAAGCGAATAAATTAACACTAGTAAGAATATAAGATTCTGACTAACTGAAATATAAACGGTTAATTTTAATAAAATTACATAATTCATAAATTTTATGCATATATATCCTCAGGAGCTTCACCGCCTGCTTTTTCTAACTCGCCAACCCCGATGTTATTCGATACTGGTTGCGATTTTTGTCAGTTCCAATGAGCACATTCTTAACTCCTCTAACCTCTGGTTTAACGTAAGTAGCTTCATTTACATACATTTGCCGATCGCCCTACTGCGATGCAGAATGCAAAACCTTTTAATGAAAACATTCTTTTTTCCTATTTCCAATATCAAAATATTGATTCAATTTTTCATGCCAATATGTCCTGTCAATATAGCAAAATAACTATGAGCTTTTCATCTCGGATTAGCGAATTCTCGATCGATTTCTTTCGCATATTTTTTTACATCTGATATCGTTGGTCGATGTGGTATCGTTACAAGAAAAAATACAAGTTTAGCAAGCGTACTGCTTAACACATTAAAGGCGGGAGTCGTAGTACTACGATTTGATCCGCTTTACCTAGAATACTTAGGTCAAGATCCCCCGCCTTTAATGCGTTAAGTATTCACGCAATTGCTAGCTGTTGGCTGTAAATTTCCGTTACTCGACAAAGACAATAAACACAAGAAAACTATTCATTGGTGTTGCTACAAAATTGTGTCTATAAAAGTAGAATTGCAAATAATATCGTTTTAAACTCATTTGCTATTAATCTGTTGATAATTAAAACTTTTCTTCCCTTTTCTCTTTTTTTCCCCTCTATTGTATCACCGTTAAGTGCAATATAAATAATTATTACGATGTAATAATAAAAGTTCGTTAAATATTTAAAACAAACCTTAACTGTCGTCTGTCAGATGACTCGCTAGCTAGCAATCATAAAGCGAATAAAACGCGATGTTTAACAAACATTATATATATGTATGTGCATGTGGTGTTGGCGGAATTGTGCAGGTTGAATTACACCAAGGATCGAACCTGCGATTTTTGGGTTTGAAGTCCAATAACTTAAACATTCGACAAACGCTGATGTCTAGCGTCTGTAAGTGGCTTATTAAGATGGCTTATATATATATTTATATATATTTGTAATTTAAGGGTAATAATATATATATTTTAATTTACTTCTTTGTAATGAACCTTAGGTCGCGGTGATCTGGTGATAAGGTCTCGGTTTTGGAACCGAAGGGTTGCAATTCGAGGCTCGATTTTAACAAAGAACCTCCGTGTAAGCGGGTCTGCTGCACGTTCAATCCGTTGGGGTCAAAGGTCCCCCCGCTGGTGTGATGTGGAAGTTTGATGAGGAGGATTCCAGCTCAGGTGTCGTTCCTCATTATCTGACAGCAGTTCAAAATGACGAGGTTCGTCCAAAAGTAGCCCTAGTGTTGCTTTAAAACGGGACGTTAATATAACTTAACCCTTTCAGGGGCACTATGCCAAAAATGATTTTTTTTTTCGAAACAATTATTTAAATCTGATTATATCCTATTACTGACATGTAATTTACAGTTAAAAAAAATTAAGGTCCTTAGGGGGCTGGGGGGTAGGTGACATACTGGGTATGTCACCGCGCATCTAGAACATGTTTTGGAGCGAATTCACAAATATGCAACTCGTAATTAGAAGGTATTTTTATGAAATGAAAGCAGTTTTAGGGATTCATGACGCTTTTTAACATGAATGACGCAAAAAAATGAGCTTTTTGAATTCGAAAATAAAGTTTATCGGAATAAAATGAAGACAAATTACATCATATGAAAACATGCTTCCATCTTGAATTTTTTGTGTGGAAACAGAATACTTTCTAAGACTCGTGCTGCCGTCTATTGGCAAGATAAAGACTTAAAAAACGTTAGGAAATTTTATGTAGTTATTTCAACGCGATTTTCTAGTTTTAAAAAAATTGTAAAAAGGTGATATATGGAGTATGTTACCGCCCCTGAAAGGGTTAAACTTTAAAAAAACTAACATTTGAAATCCACCCCCTATCCTTCTCAGTTCAGCTATGGCCTAAGGCTGCTATAATAACAGTCTAGTCTACCATCCTGTCGATACTGCTACGTTCAGTAGTGGCGGGGTGGTCGGCTGTATGTAAGAAGTCTAGTCAACCAAATAGGAAATCTGACAAGTGGCCTTCTAATCAAATGGTACGATCTAAAAATTTTGTGAGAGAAGTTTAATTATCAGACAGTATTGCTCGCAATGATGCTTTAGCAACTAAATCACTCTTTGGAAGAAGAAGTATAGCTTGGTCAGTGCATACAGTCAAGCAAAACTAATATGAAATGATGGCAAGCTAACATTTGAATATAGTTAAGCATATATTGAAATATTCTATACAACAAACAACTAAAATGGGAGCTTTTATTTCATCGAGTTTTCAAGTACATTTTATGTTAGTAATAAATTGAAATTTTCATTCTGATTTTGTTGCATCCATTTGGTAACAAAAATTGATATGATTTTGAAAATGGATATTATAGTATTTCTATGCAAACGAAAATACTGATATTCTTCAAAATTTACATTTAAACAAATTAATCATATTATATTTCGAAAGTTTATTATTATTATTTGTCTTTTGATGTAATGGAACCAATTATATGAATCAGACATGATTTATTTTCACAATTCCGACAATGCCGCGGTAGAGCTCTAATTATTCCAATTGCAGCTGTTCGGATCAGCAGTCATCTGGATCACTTCGAAGAGATAAAAAGAAAGGTATTATAAAAAAAATTTCAGTAAGTACGTTTCAACACAACAAGAGAATGTTCATCTTAAAGATTCATCTTAGAACTGAAGAATGTTTTAGCCGATATTCCCCACGCTACCCTCAACGAATGTGTGCTTCTGAAGGTTTTGTTTTTTCAATGACTACTTTTATTTTCCTTCCTCCTTCCTTAAAGGCCTTATCACATAGCAAAATATCGTCGGCATTTTCCGTAAGCAAATGACAACGAAAGTGACGTCACTTCAAAATATCACATGATTGGTTGAATTTCGTTTGCTGATGATATTTCCGACAGCATTTTTGAGCCGGTTAGAAAAAGTTGTCGATTATGAAACTTGCTTGACCGGTTTTTAAGGTTAGAAACGGAAAAAGTGCTGACGAAATTTTACTGTGTGATAAGGCCTTAAATTTCCTTTGATGATGATGTCGTGTCCGTGTTTCCAAGGAAAGGGGGTGCAGATCCCTGAGCACCCAGAGGGCAGAAGTCTGACTTGCAGCTCAAATGAAGGTGACACACACATTCGTTTGCACAACCCTTTTCTACAGGGGGATACATTCACACATCTCAAGCCGGGGTCCCACGACCGTCCGTTTCACAAATTTGGTCACAAATCAGACCTCCGCCCCACTGGGGGACCACACTCCCCCATAGCCACGAGGGCGCGTTTCCCCTTCGACCCCTCTTGGACTCTTTGATGCCTGGACAGTTTACCGACAAATGGTCGGTCGGGCATCAAAGAAGATCGCAAGAGGGGTCAAAGGTCGGCACGTGGCTCGACTGCAGACGGGTGCAGGCCGTGTAACCGGCCCTTCACAGATAGAACACAGAACAACAATGCCCGAACAGGGACTCGAACCCGGGATTGGCCATTAAATTTCATTTCGCCGTTGTTTAACACGGAAAAACTATATGATATTACCGGTGAATATATTTTTCAGCTTAGGGAGATCTCTTTTTCAAGTCATCGGAAAACATAATTCTAATCGCTAATATGTTCATATAGTTTTATGGAATTTTACAGATAATTCCATGAAACTTTTCTCCGCGTTTTTATAATGATGTAGCGCACATTTTTCTTACTACAATTCGGAGCCATTTGGACGGGGGAAGGGGAGAGACCTCCCTATAAAGTCTCTAAAGGCGTTAAAACCTGTTTCAGTAAATTCAGCATAGTTATTTAACTATAAACACGCCTTACTTTCATAGCTGTACGATATGCCGTTTTGAATTTTAAAAAATTAAATATATATATATATATATATATATATATAAGCTAAGTAAAAAGGAATACAATGGAGTCAAAATTACAACAAATCGAAAAAGAATCTGGCCTGAAAACTTTTTCAAGGATCACCCTCAGGCAAGGATACAAAATAAGGGTGTTTTTTTTTTTGTTTTTTTTTTTGAGAAATTGGATAATGTCTAACAGTATTGAACAGTTTTTGTTTCGTTTACTTAATTATATTAATTTAGATTTGTTTCAAAAATAAGTTTTATTTCATTTTTGTGAACTATTTGTTGTTTAATTCCGAATTAAATTTTAATTTAGATTTCGACATAATTAGTTTCGATTTAATTTTTGTTGACAAAAGAAATGGGTTTTAATTATTTTTATAGTTATATATATATATATATTTAACTTTCTTGTTACGCAGTATAGATAAAAGTAAGTTTCCTAATCGACCAGCTAGAAAATGCCGTCGGAAATATTGTCCGCAAACGGAATTCAACCAATCATGTGAAACTTTGAAGTGACGTCACACAAGTGACATCTCTTTCGTTGTCGTTTACTGACGGAAAGTGCCGATGATATTTTGCTGTGTGATAAGGCCTTTAGACCTTCCTCAATTCCAGAAACATATCTTCAGAAAATGTCCACCTGTCTGTCAGTGAAAAAGACAGGCTCAAATTGTACACCAAATTTCAATCGTTCAGCTCCAATTGTTTTTGAGTTGAAATCTGGCATATGATTTTTGTGCCAGAATATATGTCTATTAAATTTTGAAAAAAAATTGATCAGAGGAGTCCATCAGTCGGTCTGTTCTAATATAAATTGATACGATAATTACAAAACGAAGGGAGCCAGATAGATAAAATTCGACTTACAGATATAACAACTATAATGTATATACCTGTCAAATTTTGAGCCAAATATAAAAAAGGTTTGACTGTTTTCGATAGATTCTTTCAGGATCAATCAAACGTGATAATTCAAAAGCTGAATGCGATTTTGTGTCTGTAAGTGTGGCTTTGTGTCTGTAAGTGTGGCTTTGTGTCAAACTTTTGTTTTAATCAGCTGAAAAAAACACGAATTTTATTTTTAGATACCTTTAATGTATGCAAGGGATTCTTGTGACTGTTACTTATGGCACTTTACAAGCCCATTCAAGGAAAGCAGTCAGTGATTTACGCCTAAATTAACGTCCCTTGGTTTTTCAGTAGTGCAAACTAGGACCAAGAGCATGACTTAGCAACTTCATGCTTCATATTCGCTTGCACAACCCCTTTTTACAGGAGGGCACATTCACACTACTCACAGATAGAACACGGAATAACAAACATGCTCAAACCTGGGACACCCAGGTCACGCAGAAATGCCAGGGATTAATATTCTAATAATTCACCAAGGATCATAATCAATTCCCTAAAAATGCTATATTCATGTCAAATGTTAACATTTCGTAACTAGTACAAGGCCAATACCAAGAAAGGTGTTCTCTGATATGACAAGTTTATATGAGAGCATGCAAGAAATTTTGAAAGGGAACACTCCCACTGCTTTTTTTTAACCTGTTAAATAAATAAGTGTTTGATAACAAAAAAATGTCATTGAATTGCTAGATAAATAACACCATAAGTTAAATTGTTGATAATTTCTTCAATATATGTGTAATGAAGCAGCTGCAAAATATTAGCCCCAATAGCTAAAGTTTTATTCAAAACTTTCACTTCCCCACGAATCTACTCAAAACATTGTTCCAGTTTTCCCTTTTGAATGAATTTATTACTTAACGAAGGCTGCTAGCTGTTCTTGCTCGAGTTCATCAGGTGCATTACGTCCTCTTTTATGGTTCGAACTGAGGCATCATCCCACTCATCAGCAGAAGCCGTGCATCATCAGGAATAAGGTCACAACGATGCTCTTCTAACTGGACAGAACAAAAACCTTCCAACTTCACCGTTGACCTGCGGTTTGGCATGGCATCTAATTAGAGCTTGACCTTTAGTCAAACAATATCGACTCGCATCAGCGAATCTAACAGAAGTGGCGCACGATGCAAGGGTATTGTGGCGGATTTTTTTTTCGAATCGATACGCTGATGACGGAGAGCTTAGATGACCTCTAATCCACGGAGCCTTCTCTGCTGTCCAAATGTCCTTTTTGCAGGGGAAGAAAGCGAACAGCACATGGCATGGATTTGGTACGCGATGCGTGGCACAGATAGCTGGAGAGATAAAAGAGTAGTTCTGCAAGATCTTGATTTCCGTTCCTCAGACTTTTGGCACGTCCTTTTTTTCCATTTCGCCCGTCCATTTATTGTCTTTTTTTTTTTTTTTTTTTTTTTTGTAAAGATAAAAGGATTTGATGTAGACATCGAATTAAGTGGTCCTCTTCTTTCGTGAGTCAATAATAGATGATCTTCTTTAACGGTCCACACAACGGGCCAGAGTGGTTTTGAAACCGTTAAAGTGTAAAAGAAAGTTTCTTTCAATGTATAACGATCTGGTGGTTTAGTTGCCGGAAATGTGCTGTTATGGCAAATGTATAATAGAAATAATCTTTAGGTTTAAATATATCCCTAATTTAAAGAAAGTTTTAAAAAGAAATTAGTTGTCTTTAAGGGATTTTTTAACAAAGACGTATGATAATTGAATTGTGTCTCTGAAATTGAAAGATGATGACGTTGAGAAAATGAATCTTTTAAATAGGATCTTATACCGTTAAAGATCAAAAGAATGTTTATTTCAATGTATAAATATATGGCGGTTTAGTTACCGGAAATGTGCTGTTACGGCAGATGCATAATTTAAATAATCTTTAGGTTTAAATGCATCCCTAATTTTGAGAATGGTTTTCAAAGAAATTATCTGTTTTAAGGGATTTTTTAACAAAGACGTACGTTTTTTGAATTGTGTCTCTGAAATTAAAAAGATGATGACGTCTCTTTGAGGAAATTAATCTTTGAAAAAGGGTATTTACGAATATCCGAAGAAATACTACAGCAGTTTAAATGTAATAGAGCAGGAATGTTAGGTCTAAATGTTGAAGTTTTTTTTTTTCAGCTTCATAAAAAGAGATTTCTCACGAAAGAACCGTCATTGAATCATGCCTTGCTTTGGACTTACCAGACCAAAGTGTCTGCTTGCCCTATGGCAGATTGTAGTTTTGTATAATATTTTAACTTCAATCGGACTTCAAAAAGACATCAAAATGCATATAATTTTTTATTTGCCATTTTTGTGACTTATGGCACATTACAATACAGTTATTTGTCAGCAATTTAAGCCGAGGGAGCATCTCTTGTTTTTTCAGTTATGCCTGTTTGATTCTAGAGAACGACTTAGTTACTCACGCGTCACAACCTTTTTTTACGGGGCAGACTTCATTCACTCATCTTCAGATCGTAATTTTGACCTGATCAGAGAACGATCACCTCTGAACCAGTACTTCCTGTGATATTACATCGACAGGGAGGACTTTGTGACCACGATGTATTTATACTACGCCGGTGGAGTTCGAAATCACAACCTAATGGATGCGAGTCCAGCGCCGTATCAACTAGGCTATTCCGACAGCACAATTTTTTATTTACTACTACGAAGTGCAAAATTCTCATGTGCAAGAGTCTGAGAATAAATATCTATTCACTTGTGTGCAATAATTTCCTCAAGGGAACGTTCTATCGATTCTCCTCCGTTCCTATCGAAAATTTTTAAACGTTTCAGTAAACCGAATTGAAGATGATTGTTATCTAAATCAAATATATATATTAGACATAGAGTATTTTCTGTACAGCAAAGCCGCTTCTTTGACAAAAACTCTCGGCTTTACAGTGTGGGACCGAAGAAGGCTGTATAAATCACGTGATAAAAGCCTGTGCATTATTGTTAGTACATAGACTCAGACGAAAAAGAAATCGGATGTCTTTTGAAGGCGGAGAACTCTTAAAAATTCCAGTCGTTAAATATTCTATTCAGGACATTTTGACAAAGCACTTGTTTTGAATTCTCCCTGATGACCAATAGAGGGTCATCTATTGTTTGCAAATGTTTAATATCATCAAGTGTGCCAGCGTCCTGGCATAGGGGAGGCGTGTCTTCCCCGTAATCTCGGCGTTCCTGATTCGAGTCCCGGTTCGGACATGGTTGTTCTGTGTTTTGTCTGCGAGTAGTGGGAATGTCTCCCCCCTCTGTAAAAAGGAGTTCTGAAAGCGAATGCGAAGCATGTAGATGATTGGTACTCTTGACCCTAGTTAGCGCTACTGAAAACAAGGGACTCTAATTTAGGCTTAAATCGCTGACAGTTTTGTGTCACCGGTCTTCTAAAGTGCCGTAAGTAACAAGATCATCAAGTGACATTTGTTTCTTCGTGCTAGGTGCTCCAATCAAATTTCACTCATGACATCACACTAAGTCGAGGTTTGAGTTTAGTTATATTAAGGTCCCGTTTAAAGCAACACGAGGGCTATTTTGGGACGGACCTTGTAATTTTAAATCACGGTCAGAGGACGACGACACCTGAGCTGCCACCCCCCTCTCCACACCAGCGGGAAGACGTTTGGCCTAACAGATGTAACGTGCAAGAGACCCCCTCACACGATGGTTCTTCGAACCTGAAACCCTCCGGTTCCGAAGCCGAGACTTTACCACCAGGCCACCGCGGCCCACTAATTCGAGTAAGTTACATGTAATGTAAGCTTGCATTACATCCTAGGTTCAAATTTGATGTAGAGATTGGAAAAGGAAGGGTTTAATGCTTAAGAGAAATGAGAAAATACACCTTTATTAGTGATTATGAAAAAAGTTCAAGGCGATAATTCCTTTTAATTTATCCATTCCTCTTCCAATTTGTGAAAGACAGTTCACCAAGAGTTGACATCCTTATAACCAATAGCTTTTTCTTCATGATATTTTGAACACTGGTGGGGTGTTTTAAAAATAACCACCATGTGTATCATTTGAATGAATGAAATAAATATAGGGATTTAATTAGCGGCCATTACTATTCCATATTTAGTTTCATTTTGTTGTAATAGATGGCACCATGGACACCGCTGAATACCGCTGATCCAAAGTCTAAAACGCGTGACGTCAAGTTTCAGAAAAAGCGAACTGTGAACATTCGCTTGACAGACAGGGAGAGGGAGGGTCGTTCGATTCGATAATATGAATCTTTAATACGCAACAGTGGCACATAGTTTTGGCATGGTACACTTGATTAGCCTTCATCCTTGGTGGCATCTAAAGGTGATACTTTTTTCTCGATTGTAAATAGCTTGTCCTCTTAATGTCTTTTCTGTATTCTTTGCTGTAAATAAATTTACTGTTTTCATTTAACAGCTTCTCTTTAATCAGTAACCCTAGACACTGATCTAAATCTAGTTGGATGGGCATTCTGTCCCATCCAATTCCTACATAAATTAAAAAAAAAACACACCCTAAATACAATGTTCAAAAAAGGATTTTGTCACAATTCCACATCAGCTGAACAGAAGAGGTTCCATTACTATTCCGTGTGCATCAAAGCAAAGTTCAGCGACCTGATAAACACTGATTAAGTGATAGGACGGCATTGAGTACGAAATAATCAAATATCGCTACGAAGAATTCGACAATGAACTCTTAACAGCGCACTTTTTAGCAGCATTTCATAAGAAAAAGTTTCCAGAAGCAGGAAGGAAAGGCTGGTATTACGCCAGTTGGTTAGTTGGTTCGCTGCTTGTAGTTGTTCCACGACCTCGCTGTCCCACGCATGAGTGGAGATGCTCAGGGCGAATCCATGGCAAACTGGCGAAACCCAAATTGACATTGGAACAGATGGATTTGTAAAACACGGGCTCGTTTGTTTTTGGAAAACATAATTTAAAAATGTTTGTTTAGAGAGGCTATTTAAAACGCATTAGTAAAATAATTATTACTTTTTAGCAGTTTACCACTTAGCTTGTAAATCTTTTAACCAGTTAACCCGAGTATAGCTCGCCATTGATTTTTCATGCCATATAGTACAATGACGAGCTATACTCGTCATTGTGCTGCTATATGGCGTGACGATTTATACTCCTCATGCGACTAAAGTTACTGTTGAATATTATAATAAATTTAATTTAAAATTTCCAGTGTATTGAATGCGGATGCACTTTTTTACTGATGCTGATATCATAAATCACTATCATATATCGTTTAATTGTCTTGGTTCAAGTTACGGCCAAACTATTAGTAGTGATTCTAATAAATTTGTTCATTCATTCTAATAAACATTCAGCCAGAACATCTGACTTACTAAATGCTAAACATGCAGTGAAATAAACACTTTAATGAATAAGAATAATGCAAATCAAGAAGATTTAAGTGATTCAGAAAAATCAAAAAATAAGCATATATTTAACTGATACTGATATCGAAACTAATGATAGCGAAATATTACCAAGAAGACGAAAACGCGCATAGTGATTAATATTAGGTTGTTCGGAAAGTAATTTCGTTTTTTCCCGACAGAGGATTTAATTGTATTTTTCGCACCCAATTTCATACTTAAACCGCAAAATCATTTTATGTTTTAAGAGCTGATATAGCAAGGCTTGAGTGTGAAAAAGTGCAGCTGATTCTTCGCAGTAGTTTTTGGATGGTGCCCTTTTAAATATGGAGAGCAATAAACAGCATTTTCGTCATTTTTTTCTTTTTTGCTATATAAAAGGTAAAAATGCTGTCAAGCCAGAAATAAATTAGCCAATATGTGTGGAGAAGATGTGTTAACAGTACATCAGTACCAGAACTGATTTGCAAAATTTTTCCTTCAAATGAGGAGGCCAAAAACCACCTCGATCAGTTTTTTTTTACAGCAAAGACCAAAACTTTTATGAGCTTGTAATCATGTTACTACCAAAATTATGGCAAAAGGTATTAGACCAGAATGGCAATTTTATAATTTAATAAATAATTTATTCATTAAACGAAAATTTCTTTTCATTTTGACAAAAAAAAAAAAAAAACGAAATGACTTTCCGAACAACCCAATAGGTGAATTTTGTGAACACTCTGGAGTCGTAAACATATTGTGTGAATAAATTATTTTAAAAAAAAAATACCGGAGTGCCTAGAATAAACGCGAAAACGAGGGGCTAATCCGAAATCACTAGATATTTTTGAAGAACTGTTGAATGTGAACTTGCAAATTACAATTACATTCATACCAATAATATAATTTTAATTAATAATTATAAATTAGTTAGAATTATAAAATAAACTAAGATTTCTTAAATAAAAATTAAATAGCTATGTCACACATAATTTTTCTTTCTTAAATCTTACCGGAAGGGTTAAGTGCGTTTGGCGTATTACAACCTTCATTTTGGAGCAGTTTTGTAATGATTTTTGGTGTTTTTTTGTAATTTTTTTATGTAATAAAAATGAAATTTTGTTTCCTTTTATTATGGTAATGTGCAAAAAATTTTATGCAACCACTTATATTGTGTTCGACCTACATATGCGTCACCGCTTGACTTTAATTAGCTGGAGTGTCTCCCCAAAAATTTCTCGCATATTTTCTAATGCAGATGTTATCACAGAGAACGTTTTGCCTTGACTTTAATTAGCTGAGATGTCTCCCCAATAATTTCTCGCATATTCTCCAATACAGATGTTTCCACAAAGAACGTTTTGCCTGGCAGTGGCCGTTACGAAATATTAAAAACTTTGGAGTGTTTAGTTTAGTTTAGTTATATTAGCGTTCCGTTTAAAGCAACACGAGGGCTATTTTGGGACGGACCTCGTCATTTTGAACTACGGTCAGATGACAGGGACAACACCTGAACTGGCAACCCCCCCTCTCCACACCACACCAACGGGAGGACGTTTGGCCTGACAGATTAAACGTGCAAGAGACCCCCTCAAACGACGGTTCTTCCGTAGAATCGAGTCTCGAACCGAGACCTTACCACCAGGCCACTTTGGCGTGAATTTAGTTTTTTTACGGAATCTATCGTGTGGTCCTTGGCGATTGTGTCCTCGTATGCGGTAAATAGTAATCGGAAATCGAATTTGTGTTTAAAAAGCGTTTTTCTCAACCGACTGAAATAAAAATTTGATGCAGAACTACAATTCTAGTCAAAAATTCGTCTTTGAGTTATCACTTGTATATGTTTCTGGAAGTACAAGCCGACAGACGGTCAATATCTTGTTGGATTTGGTACAAAATTTGAAATTCCTTTTCCTAGGAAGCATATTCATTAAGTTCATAAAATAAAAATCATTATCTCATATTTATCATGATCAAAAATTAAAATGTGAAAAAGTGTACTGCAATATGAAACTGAATTAAACATCTTATTCAAAAGTGGGACAGCATAACAAACACGGCGTAGAGCTGTAAAATAGTTACATTCATCTCTGATGTAAATCCATCTTGATTAAATTGACTTACAACTAGGGCTAGGCGATGACAGAATTTCATCTTCGCAATATGTCGTCCAACACATATCGATATTTTTCAATATACCGCCATATCATTATTTATCCAAAGCAATTATAAATAATATCTCTAAAAATATTGACTGATCAGAACGACTCCACATAAAAGAAAATTTCAATTTATATAATAAAAATATTTGTTTCTTTTTGAATAAAAATAATTCGGAAATAATTTTGTTAAAACCCCTTTAATACCAAAGTAATATCTGTATGTTACACTTTAAAATATTGCATTTAAAACAAGTGTTTTTATATTTTAGAATATGACTGCATTTATAAAAATTAATAAAAATTTTATTTGAAGGTCAATAAGAATAAAATAAACCTTAAACAAAAATAAACATTTATTAGTAACCAAAGTGAAAGAAAACTTCAATTTATATAATAAAAATATTTGTTTACTTTCGAAGAAAAATAGTCAGAAAATAATTTTGTTAAAATCCCTTTAATACCAAAGCAATATCTGCATGTTACAATTTAAAATATTGCATTTTAAAACAAGTATTTTTATATTTTAGAATATGACAGCATTTATAAAAATATTAACAAAAATTTTGTATGAAGATCAATAAGAATAAAATAAATATTAACCATTAACCAAAATGAATTCGAAAGTGCAAACTAATTGAGGATATCAATATATTGTATTGCAGTTGATCATAAACTTTTATTTATGATCATGGCTTCGATATTTTTTCGAAAACACTTCGAAAAATCGATTATTTAAAAACATCGATTCTTTTTCTATAAATTGAAAGCCCTCTATTTAAAACCCCAACAGATTCACGATATAATATTTAATTCAGAAAATACAACAAATGGAAAATTAAGCACCCATTTCGCAACCTGATTTTAGAAATCACCATAGAAACACTTAAGACTAGAAAAGAACTTTAAATAATTGATTTAAATAATTTGGCAATTTTATTTGCCCCTTAGTAACTCGAAACCCATGAAACTTGCATAAGCACGAAACGTAAACATGTTTCCCATTAAACTGCCGTAGCATGGGAAAAAACAAAATTCTCAAATTATGATCTTTCACCACTGACTCTCTAAAAGGGGCAATCGATTTCGAACAACAGCACTCCACTAGTGATTTCAGTTATTAGAATAAGAAACTTGGGTAATGACCAAACTAACTGAACTTTTTTTTCTCGGTATTGCGCGACTGTCGTTGCAACCCGACGCCGCAAACGATTAAAAAAGAAGAAAACGAATTCGGTTAACTGTCCCTCCAATTACCGAGAAAAAACCGAACGGAAAGTCCTCAGCTTATTTTTTTTTTCTTTTTCGGCACTTTCGATATCAACTAGAAATCGGGAGAAAACGATCGAATGTACTAGATAGGTAGGTTATCTTCTATAAAGCACGTAATCGAATCGTCATTTTGCTTTTGTTTCGTTAAGGAGTGGAAGTGGGGGAGAGAGGAAAGGTGCTATTTTTAAACGGCAGGACGTCATTTGCACTAACAGAAAAAAAAATAGTGAGAGGCAGAGAGAAAAAAACCCAACTCCGCTACATGCGTCGTTATGACGCAAGACGCGCGTCCTGACCCCGCCTTCTGGATGAAACGTAATATGACGTCACGTGCCTCGCGCTCGTCTTGATTAGCTAGGTTACCGTGACGTAAAAAGTGACGTATGGCGGATCCTGTGCGCGTGTAGAGATGCGTTTGCTTTCTGTTTACTTTTTGAACCACTTGTTACTTGTTCTAAGCAATGATTATTTTTTTTTCTCTTTTAGTAACGTTATGACGCCATACGTGTACTCCAAAATGTAGGAAAGTTTGTTTTATCCAATTAATTCGAATACTGAAAGCGGTGCGTGTTTTGCGAATAAAAATAGTCTCGATAAAAACAAAATAAAAATCCGCATTAGCTTGTGCAATAAGGTATTACTTATTGTATGCGCGCATCAAAACAATAAGTAACCTCGAACTCTAAGGTATATAGTGTGTTTTCCTGCTGTTTAGTGCAGATTTTCAGTTATTACTTGAACGAGCACGTGAAAATGTTTCACGTGTTATGATCGATTGTCATTTTCACTTCATATGTGCAGCTTCAAAGTTGCTCCGGTTATATAATAAAATTAAACCAGCATTTTATGAATAAGGCATATATATTTTTTTCACAATCTATATCCTTTTATTTTTGTTGTTATTAGCAAATTTTTTAGAAATAACAACAATTATTTTGTTAGTCAGATTAATCTAAGGAGTCAACGAAAACACAACAGCCTAACACTTACCCTAATGGTGATGGGTCTAATGCCAGTTGGTCATACAAATGCTGAATAAGCGGAACTCTTTTCGAATGAAAGCAGAAGTGTGCGCCTTTCGTTGTTAACTCGCACCGTTCAGGTGAAAGTACGCCTTTGCTCGAACACACACGACACAGCCCTTTTTAAGGGGCGGTCGAACTCATTCATCCATCCGCAATTCAGAATTGAGATCCAAATCAAAGACCGCCTCATCCCTGATTCAGTACCCTTAGAGGTATCATTTGTTATGGGAACTTGGAGGAATTTGCAGTCACGACCTATTTAACGTGCCCCAACTGCCATGAGCCAACACGGCGGTCTTTGGATAAGGCGAGGACAGAACCCGCGACCTTTCGGTTACGAGACTTATGCTCTACAAACTAGGCTACCGAGGCCCACACTTATCCTATTAAAAAAATTAAATTGATTTTTTAAATAAAATTTATTCATTTATGTTTGATCCACAATTCCATATTCATAAGTTATGTCATTTGTGTTTTACTATTTGTTACTCTTGTATATTGTCGGTAAGTAATAATTCATTGCTCTATTCTCAATTTTCAACCACTGATGTTTCATTTACGAGTTAACATTGTTTCGCTCATCAGAAAATACACAAAGTATTCTATAAAAAAAGTCTGATTTAGTCAATAAAGCCATTCACAAAAAGCACCATGGATAACCCCCACGAACCATAAATACAAACTTTCTGCCTCTGTAAAATAGAACCAATTTTTCTAGGGACATAATTTTAGTTTAGTTTAGTTTTAGTTTAATTATACTAACGTCCCATTTTAAAGCAACACAAGGGCTATTTTGGGACGGACCTCGTCATTTTGAACCACGGTCAGATGACGAGGACGACACCTGAAGTGGCACCCCCTCTCCACACCACGCCACACCAGCGGAAAGACGTTTGGCTTGATAGATTTAACGTGCAAGAGACCCTCTCACACGACGATTCTTCGGTAGAATCGAGTCGAGAATCTGAAACCCTCCGGTTCTGAAGCCGAAATCTTACCACCGCGACCCAGAATTTCAGAGAAGCAACTAAGAGACAGTAAAATGTTAACATTTATTCCTAATAAGTAAAAATTATATGCCCATAATTTTTTAATTAAAAATTATAAGTTTTTTACTTATATAAATTTATAATGTTGTTATGCAATTAAAGTCATTAAAAACTCTGGTTTTCATAAATTTAAAAAAAATATTTTCAATTACATTTTTTAAAAATATTTGTCATTAATTAAATTATACCCAAGCTCCTCATGGCGATATGAAAGATGTTTTTTTTTGTGTGCATATCGTCGTTGCCATTAAGAGCACATTTTTTTTTTTTAAAAAAGGAGCACAAATATAATACATTCTCATGTATGGCATTCCAGAATTAGCAATTTCAGTTTCCTTTAATACCCTGCCGAAAATTATGTAAAAGGAATAATGTTTGCAAAATATACTATAAAAATTCAATATAATTTTTTCAAAAAAACAAAAAAAAATTAAAATACGCTTTTAAGAGTAATACTTCTTTGGGATGCAGCTATATGATTGGAAACCAATTTTTAAATATATATACTAACCATAAGAAATCGCAGGGAGAAAAAATCAAATGTCGTATATCTCCAAATCACATCATTATAAATAATTTAACCTATTTATGATTAAGGTTAAAAAATTTGAATTTTTGCATGAAATTTCTATATGTTAGGTAAAATAAATAATAAAAATAACTTTGCTCCAAAAATGGAACAGTAGGTATAAATGAGTTAATGTTTAATGTACAGTAAAAGCTCTTTATTCTCGGGGTATATGTTCCATAAATATGCCGCGAATACAGAAACCGTGAATACGGAATGGTCATTTATATGGGATTATACGGGATACGTTACTTGGTGACAAAAATTTTTTTAAAAGACAAATATATAATAAATTAATTTTTCTTGTCTATTCATGTTTCCGGTGGATTATTGTATTCAATTGAGTCGTCCATTCTGTATTTGTATCATTTGCTCCAGTCTTTAATCGTTACATTAAAATGGATAAAATAGTCTTTTGAGATCTGCCTTCTTTGCGTCAGATTCAAATTAATTTTCGGAATGAGGTGAGTCAATTTTCATTTCTTAATCGTTAGTTCTACCTTATTTCTTAGTCGTTAATTCTACAAATATACTTTATTCATTGAGTAATAAGGTTGCTTTCATTCTGTTTGTTTACATTCTCAATAATAGCTATCGCGGCGAAGGCGGCTTAAGTCCTCGGCGATATCATTTAACAACAGACTTTAGGCAAACTTGTAGTAAGATATATTTTACTGTTGTTTATTAATCCATTTGACGGTATTTACAAAGGATATTGGGTTGGATACCTATTGGAATCTTTTTATTATTTATGTACTTATTCCATCCGGGAATAAAGAAATTTTTAGCCTCGAATATAGGAATTGGGTCGCATTTTTTTTTGATCCGCGAATAGTGAAAACGCGAACGAAGGAAGCGCGAATAAGGAGCTTTTACTGTATAATCATTATAAGTAGTCATCATTACAAGTTGAAATTCGTTCAATTTTCCACGCGAAATTTTACAAAGTTGCAATCTAAAACTCTTGCATAAAACCTATTATTGTTCTTTTTAAGAACACGAGATCATCAGTTCCGAACGATTTTACACCGAAAAGATAACTCAGTGCGTGCGTAAGTGCAAAGATAAGAGCTTTTCCCAGAATCTTTGTTTAGCCGTGACCTTCGTTCTTTTAGATACATTTTCCTTCCATTCTTATTTCTCCCCCCCCCCCATCGCCTGTCATTATGGATAGTACTATTTTATTGGGAATTGATGGAAGAAATAAAACTGCAATGGTTTGACAGATGGTATATGTCCAAAAAAGGAAGAGTTAGTTACTTTCGACTTTATTCCTAAACCGGTAACTAAAATAAGAAGATACCATCTACTTATAATCCAAATAATATTTGGACATGGGAGATTTCCTGCATATTCCCAAAGATTTGGAAGAACGCAAGAAAATAAATGTATTTGTGGAGAAATGGGTACAGTTTACCACTATTTAATGGAATGTATGGAGATCTCAGAGTTAAGGAAGGACCTGAAGATTACCTGTTTTTAGAAACACACTTTTATTATTGATTCAAAAAAAAAAATCTAGTATTGAACTATTAAAATTAAGTTACCAACTTTTTAGGCATAAATTTAATAATTTATCATCATAAAAATTTAGAATTTTTGATAATTTTCTTGCTCAAATTCCAAATAATTTAACAACTCTTACGTGGAATAATAGTTAGTTTAGTTATATTAACGTCCCGTTGTAAAGCACCACTAACGGTTATTTTAGTACAGACCTCTTAATCTTGAACAACGGTCAGATGACAAGGACGACACATGCGATGGCACTCCAACAGAACAGAACGACTCCACACCAACAGAACGACGTTTGACCTTGACGGATTTAACGTGCAGCAGACACCAGTACATGACGGTTTTTCGATGGAATCGGGTCTCAAACCTGGAACTCTACGATGGAATAAAAAAGTGAAGTATTAAGGTATATAATTTCCTACTTTCCAGGTATAAATGTTATGATTCATCGTAATAAAAATGTAAGAATTGTTAGCTTTTTTTTTTTCACAACTTTCCAACCACTTAACACTACTTGAATGAAATAAAAAAAAAGTTGACAAAAAATCAGACTTAAAAAAATTCTATCCCTGTAAATAGGATGCAAATCAAATTTAATAAAAAAATATTTAGTAAATTAAATTAAATTTTTAATTTAATTTACTAAATATTTTCAAAATTTTTAATTTAATTTACTAAATATTTACAAAATTTTTAATTTAGTTTACTAAATATTAACAAATTTTTTATTTAATTTACTAAATATTTACAAATGTTTTAATTTAAATTAATTAACTAAATATTGACAAAGTTTTTAATTTAAATTAATATACTAAATATTGCACTACATCTTAAGGACAATTATTATGTCAAATTTATTATGAGCTTTTAACTATTATTGTTATTGATGTATACACCAAATGTGCATATATGCAAGGTGTTGACTTTTTCTGTGTTTTTATCTGTTTTAATTACAAATTCATTGTTAAGAATTTTTCTAGTATTTAAACAAACGCACGAAGAAGAAATTTTTAAAGCAAATTATACTTCATAATGGTTCAGTCTCTAACCTCTGTGAGAAATCAAAAGCACGTAAATAATCCTTTTTTTCGTCACACTCCAAAGCTGATGATTATTTTCGCAATGCTCCAACAGAAAAATGATAAATGCCTTGCTTTGGCGAATTTTTTTTTTTTTTTTTTCATCACATGCGCAAAATTTTTATCGTTTGTATTCGTTTTTTAAAACATTTTATTTATTTTAGTAACTCGGAGAGTGTGAAATAGTAAATAAAGTGGGAAATAAATTGTAAATCACTTTCCATTTACCTAACTACTAAAATTCTGATGGTTGGGTGGTTTAAGTTTTACTTTTTACTTAGTGATAAAGTGAGTTCTGAGGCATCAGGTGTTAAGTCAAGCTTAACGTGAAACGTTTTTGACAGTGGAAATTTGTGATGGAAAGATTATTTTAAATTAATTAATAAAAAAATCTATATCATTCAAAAAGGACACGAAAATCAGCACCTGCTTTTATCAGAATTATATCAAATCAAATAATTCCATGCAATTTTATGCAAATATATTAGGAATTCTTTTTTTTTTTTGTATCTAATTTAATAAACTCTCCATCAAGTAATAAACTTATTACTTGATGGTTAATTTAATTTATTTGACTTCAGAAGTTATTAAGAAAGAAAAGCATAAAATCTAATTGACTGTAATTTGATATGATAATTTTTATCTGTCTGTGATTCAATGGTAAATAGTTTTTTAAATGGTGTTTAAAAAAATCCGTCCTGTGTTGTATGGAAAAACTCCAACACGCTAATAATAACAGATTAAGATCAAAAACAAATAATGACGCTGTATTCTAAATAAAAACACGAATAGACATTGCAAAGCATAGCCATAACGGCATACACTTGATCAGTGTTTGCAGCAAACAGTAGAACACAAGTAAGAATTTTTTTATTAAATCTTTTGAGTTTCTAATCCAAAATCAATAAAATAAAAGGTAAATAATCTCTTACCTTTGCTGCTGCGGGTTCATTGATAAAAACATCTCTGTAAATATGGTTTGAAGAAAAAGAGTGCAGTTTCGGTATAATCCTTTTTTATTTCTTCTAGGGCACAGACATAATATGATTATGGATAATATTTACATGCATTATTTACAACGCGCTTTTACGATCATTAATTTGGCCATCCTGCGACGTTTTAGCAATACGTCGGTCTCATACAAAATCTCTTATGCATCTAAACATCTGGTAGAAGGAATATCTACTGACGTCAGCAGAGCGCGTAGGAGTCAAAAGTTATAACATATGAATCTGCTGACTCAGTTTTCCAACAAAATCTATTTCAATCGCAACAGCTCAGAGGGCTTAGAGAATTCTCTTTCTCTGCCCCGATTATTCAATATCCGATTCCTTATTCCGTTTCTACGGTTATTTATAGCCTCCGCAAACAGGATGTCGAATGTTCTAGAATAAAAGTTGGAACTCGAGTTCTAATAAATTGATCATTAAGATTCTCAAATATTCAGGTTCCTTCAATTTTATTGTCAAATTCATCGTCAAATAGTTGTTAAACCGTTCTTCAATTATGACATTTACATGCATGCGAAGACACAGACCTGAAAGTTGTTCAAAACATCAACGGATTCATTTAAAAATTTGATATAGCTCTGTAATTCAAGTGTTAAAACTATAAACAAAATTTTGCTATTGTTCATTAATTTATTTTATTATTATTGTGCTCACTAGCAATCGAATAAACAGATAAAGTTCCATTTAATGAATTTCCATTTCGTTTAGAATTTGATGAAAGTTTTCAAAATTGGTAGTAAAATTGATTGCAAATTTCATCTTTCCATCTCAAAAAGTTTTTGAGCTATCATGTTAACATAAAGCCATTCAATTATAATTCCAAAGATATGTTTGAAGTCGATTTACTTAACAATTACAATACTTTCTCTTTGCATAATAATTCGAATAAGAAAAAATAAAGTATTATTAAATGAATGAATAAATTAAATAAAAAACCAGGTTTTATACACTAACAGAGACACGGTTTTTAGGTATATTCCTATAGGAAGACTACCTATTGTAATGATTCTCATGCAAGAGTTCAGTAAAATTTTTTCAGTCCTTTATCGATCATGGTCCTAAGGACACAAAATCCCCCTTATATATGTATACTAGCCACCTTTGGCGACCAGCTGGTTCGCCATGGATAATGCGTTCTAAAATTTTCAATTAAATCACATATTCATTAGCCAAAATTTAAGAAATAGTTAAAATTAAAAGATTCCGTTATTAGTAGTTAAAGAGTCAGTAACTTTATTCGGAAAAACTTTTTGAGTTTAATGCTCTGACAATTTATCGATTATGCTTCCAAAATATTAAAAATATGTGTTTTTTTTTTTTATCGATGATATTGCCAAAATGCTAAATATGTTTTTTAAAAAAAGCGAAAAAGGGAAAAAATTATTGAATTAATGATACAGATATTGCAAACGATTATGGAAATATGCCATTAAGTCGGGATTTCAATGCATATCCTGTCTAAATTCAATCAGGTTTACGGTAAATAAAGATAATTTATGGAATTAATGATATAGATATTGCAAACGATCATAGAAACCTTTACCTTGCATTTATTTTTTTAGAAGATATCACATTTTATATTTATGTTACCAGCGGGTGACCGAGCTCCGCTCGGAGAAAACAGGTATCGAATCTAACTCGAAGATTTAAATTTTCAATTGTGATTTATCAAAACAATACATGCCATAAGAAAATTTGTGAAACCATTGGTGAAAAGATAACCGGTTAAAGTGCACCATTGTAAACTATTCTAAACAAAGTTAGAGTTTGGAAAGGGAACTATTCTATACAAAGGTAAAGTAAAGGTAAAGATTGAAGTGTGTTGAAGTTCAATATTTTTGACAAATTTATTTAGAAAAACCAAACATATGTACATACATAAGAAACATATTATAAACCTATAACAGCAGAAACATAAAACTTTATTAGTTCGCCATATTGGCTACAGATGGCAGCACGTTACTGCTTGAAAATTTAAGTAGCCATTATGGCGAACTAATAAAGTTTGAAAATATCCTATCTGTAACTCCGAACTGCTCGACCGTAGCGCTTCAAAACCGGCGCCAATCGATTCCTCGTGGCCAAAAACCCCAAACCCCCAAGTTTACCGGAGTTTATTAATTCTGGGGCGATTTTCGACTTGGCAACCATTCCTCATATTATAGTATTAGATTTTTTCCAGTCACGTGCTGAACGTTGTATTTCTTTAGATTTGATTTGCGATGATAGTTGTTGTTTTTTATTTGAACTTCCGGCATTGTTTTATTTTATTTTATCCAGTCGCGTGCTAAAAAAACATGGTTAAAATATTTCTTTAAAAATTCGTTAAAAATAGAAGCTTAAGTTATACATTAAAACACTGATACCATTAGAAAGCTAATTTTTTTATCTTTAAATTGATGTTAAAATCACGTTTGTCCGATTATATTTTCGGAAGTTATAGCGGAAAAACGACGAAATTTCGCTTAAATTTTAATTAATTCAAATTCTAATTAAAAATTCGAAAAAAGGGCTCCGAGGGGCACATTCCCGACTTCCAAGGTATGCGTGTATCAAATTTGGTAACTGTAGGTCAAACGGTCTGGCCTGTAGAGCGCCAACACACACACACACACACATTGAGCTTTATTATAAGTATAGATAATATTTTAAATTTGATTAATTTCCTAATTTTTAGCTCAATTTAGCCCATATATACTTCATTCTAAAACATCATCTTATTTCCTGATCTCATTCCATTTTGTTTATCTAATTAATTCAACAGAAGCTTTGTAAAATGTCTGAATCGGCTAAAAGCCGAAGCGTTCCCACACACCGAATAAACGAATAGAAAATTGACAGTAAAGCAAATTTTTCTAAAAGATCCCTGTCTTTCCCTCGCCTGGTTCGGTGCGTGTCGTGAAAACCCCTATCAAAATCTCATTGTATATAAGCAGTGTGAAGACATATTTTCCCTTTATCAATAACTCTGGGATAAAATTTTCCTCAGCTGTCCCTCAATTCGCTCTGCGTCGCAATGCTTTTGAGCTTATCGCTTTTGCTTGCAGATAATGCGTGCTTCCTAAGAATGAAATAAAATGACGTCAAAAAATCGAAAGCATTTCAGTGTTTTCGAAACTGCGTTCTGATTCAAAAATTGTGCGCTTACGTACACACACACACATATATATACAATCCAACTTGCTAAAAGTTGGTAAAAAAGAGGTTGAAATTTTCATTTCGCTATAAATTTTTAATTTAAAAAAACAGAAAAATAAATTCAATTAGCCAGATTAGAGCCTCATTAAGATGAAAAACTATGGTATTCGAAGTTTTTCGATAACCCTTAGGAGCTGAAAAGTGACTTTCAAACCCTAACGTTGGCTGTTTTTAACATCATCATAGTTGCCAAAAAATATCTTAGATCTAAAGGAATCTACTTTTGCCTTACAGCTTGTCAAGAGGATTTTTTTTTTCTATTTCTTATATGAATTTTTAGCAAATTTTGTATGATTTCATTAAATTTTTCTCATATCACAAAGTAATGCTGGATCATTTTTTTCTAATTTGGAAGCAATTCGAATAAAGAACTCGTTTGTAAATGATTTTGATTCGTGTAAACCACTCCACCAGAAGAGCGCTTCACACTTACACCCTGAGCTGGCTATAACTGTCAAATTGATTGTAGTTTTTGTGTTTTCAACAAGCACGCGCTTGCTGTTACAAAACCGTATTTTCAATGCCGTCTGTTGAACTCGGGAGTGATAGCTGTTTGTTCAGCATTATTTGATGTGTTGAGACAACCTTCTATAGAGAAAATGGGAGACGAACTTCAACATTTACAGCAGTTTTTAAAGAGTCGGTGTTTACCTTGTGGAATCGCGTGTGTTTGCATTGAGTAGAAATTCTTGGCCTTGCACCAAATTATCTGAAACCAAGGATTCTTTACCTATAAAACGTATTCCTTAAAAAATATGGACCCCAGTCGTGGTCAAATGAAACCTTGTAAGGGTCCTTTAGCGATAGAAGTTTCGAAAAGTTCCATTCCAACTCTATGTTGTTCTAAAACTTATTAAAGGGTGTCCCAAAAGTAATATGCTATTCATTTGTGTACATTTAAATACACAATTATATGAAACACTTACTTAGTTAAATGAAAATTGGACTGTAATCTTGATTCTAAAATTGTAGATTTATACCAAATTTTGGCTTAAATTTGGTCAGTAGAAAAGCAAAAATGCCTGCTCTGTTTTCTTCTAAATAGAGGCCCAAAGTTAGTTTAGTTATATTAACATCCATTTTAAAGCAAAACTAGGGCTATTTTGGGATGTACCACGTAATTTTGAACCACGATCAGATGACGACGGCGACACCTGAGCTGACAGCCCTTTCTCCAAACCACCTCACACCAGCGGGAGAACGTTTGGCCTGGAAGGTTTAAACATGCACCAGACCCATTTACACGACGGTTCTTCTGTGGAATCGGATTATGAACCTGAAACCATACGGTACCGAAGTCGATACTGGATACTAAACGGAACAAAAAATAAAATATTTTATGGAAACAACCAAATGGTAAAAATAATTTATTGCACAGACAGATTTTTTTTATTTTTTATCTTTCTTTATTGTAATTCTCTCATTGTCCTTCATTCTTTCACGCATTGGCTCTTTTGTTTTGAATAATGCACCGTAATTCTAAAATCTGTTTTTAAGACTTAAAATAAATGTATCAAATTAATGCACAAAATATTTTTTAAATAATAATGTCAGTGGCCTTTTAATGCTGCTACAAAATGTCTACATTTTACTGCACGGTAATAATTTTTTTTCAAGCTATCTGTTTTCAACAGTTTTATTTTAAATTAATTTGCTGCATTCACAACAAATATTAAAAGGTGCAACAATAGACTCACAGCTTAAGCATTTATTATAACAGGAGAAAAAATTAATTTTTTAAACCAACATCTGTAAAGTATGGATTTCACTCATAAAGGAAGTTTCAGGTTTTAAAAAATCTTGGCCGCAATTCAAATTTGAATTTCCTCTACATTATTTTGTACTTATTTGACTTAAATTTAATAATAATTAATGTATTTGTAATTTGTATCTAAGATATCAAGATATTCAATTAGAGATATTTCAAATATACATACCTCAGTTTTGATCAAATTTACTGTCACTCATTTTTTTAAATTTTATTTTCCAAATAGCATGTATTAAAAAACCTCAAACAAAAGCTGAAAACAGCAATAATTTTTATCTGACTTTAAAAAAAATCTTCTTGGGAAAGATAAATAAAAAACAACCGTATTTAAAAAGAGAAACTTTTATGCATAAATACAAACAGATATTTACAAAATATTATATTATGATATATAAATATACTTTAATTCCTCATTAGTTTATACAAACATAATTTTATTGCATAGAATGCACACTCACATGCCTATCAAAACTTCTAATAATGCCACTTAAACGTAAATAAATTCATCCGCAATAAATACACAAATCGTTAGCAACAAAATTAATTCAATACAGCTGATATGCAAGAATAAATAAATCATTTACAATAACTTTACATGATGCCAAAATGCATAATAATATTTCGTAATGATATATAAAATAAAATAAAGTTATAAATAAATAAATCGTTTCATTATTGAACAGAATGTTACTTATCAAAACTTCTAATAATGACATTCAAAGAGAGATAAATTAATCTGAAACAAATAAACAAATCGTTTGCAACAAAAATTAATTAAATACAGCTGATTTGCAAGAATAAATAAATCGTTTGCATAAATTTTACATAATGCAAAAATGCATAAGAATTGTTCGTAATGACATACAAAATGAAATGAAGTTACTAAACAAATAAATGATTGAAGAAATCTTTTGCAAATATGTAGAAATAAAAAGCAGACACATTCCTATAACTTCAAAGGAAAAAAGGAGAGAAAATTCTGGTCCTAGTGCTGCAGTTATCTCTCTCCATAGCCGACGCAAGCAAAAGATAAAAGCAGGAATAAAAATTTCTTGCCTGTTTGTCATAACCGATAAAAATGAAGTGTTGCTCATTTCCGTAAGCGGTCAATTACCTCGCTTTTTTCATTCCCCATTATTGGACGAACGTTCTCCAAATATAAATCTCTGATGGGTTACTATTTATTAAACGTTTACGTCGAGCAGCTGACTTTACTTTTTCTGATGGCTTCGAAGATTATAGCGAAGGAAAGTTACGGTCAAATTAATCCAAGAATTTATTTTTTTAATAATATTTTTTTGAAAGAATTAAAATTTATACCGATTATATTATTCTACTTATACCATTTAGCATTGATTTAATTTTTTGGGTACGATTATAGTTGATATTTCCTAAGATTAAAATTAAATAGAAGCTTAAATTATATAAATATCAAAAGAATTAAATAAGGCAAAATAGTGATTGCTATAGTTGATAATGAAAAACTGCCGTGACTTGAAATGGAAATGATTATATTTTTAATTTAATTATAAAATAATAATAATATACTAACAACTAATTATAAAATAAATATTTTAAAACTAGTTTAGTTAATCTGAATGTTAAGAATGAATTATTTCTTTATGGCAGTTCTACTTGGGGGGGGAGGTAATAATTTCGATTCGTAAAATAATGAAATAGCTGGTAAGTTTAAAATTATTGATTAAATTAATAACTAATGATTAAATAAAACAATTATTAATAATTGGTGGGGAGAAAGATAGCTATTTACTATCTCGAAAGGAATGTCAGTTTGACTGATCGGTCAATGTAAGGTTCGACAACACTTATTCAGCAGTAACATGATAACCTGAAATTTGCGATGGAACATTTTAATTTTTTACCTTTATTTAAAGACGAGTTTGTTTAGAATTTATCTTGTATCACCTGGATCTGCACCTATTCGTCATTCCGGATTGCTGTTCAAAAATTCTGACTTTTTTAATTGAGCTTAAAGCATAGAAAGAAAAAAAAAACTAGCCGAGTGAAAAGCCATTTCTTCTTTTGATGGTGACAAATAATTGTTGCCAATTTGGAAGTTATAAAAAATATACGACATTGAAATGGAGCAATCTTAGCAAGAATGATTAGATGCGTATCCGCATGCAACAAGTGTCTGTTAAATAAACAGCTAGTAAAATCGTAATGAGTAAGTCATTCCAATAAATATCGATCGAACGATGCAAACATGATTTCTATGCCAAAAGCACTGAGATTTTTATGAGTTTCACTAAATGCTCTATTGAACTGTAGCGAAACATTTTTATGAACTTTTTTTTTTCTTCCACGATCGTTTGGCGAATATCAATTGATGGATTTAAAGTTTTTATTTATTTGTTTTGTCTGTATTGGATGTTAAATAAGTTGTAATATGTAAATCCAATGCGATAATCTTTACATACATTACCTTGAATATTTCATTGATTATTCAATTGAAAATAAAAGAGGGGGGGAGGTCAAACTTTTTTTAATTTTATTTTATTATTGCGATATTAAAGTACAGTACCGTTCCATTTTCATGTTTTCGTTTTTGATTTTTTAAGTCGTTATTTTATTTTATTTTTTGGTCGCTGTTTGTTCTTTCAGATGTCGTATGTTCATAATGTATTACTGGGTGTTTATTTATTTATTTATTTTTGAAATTTTAATTAATTAAATGTTAACAAAAATTATTTTTATTGTAATTTTTGAAGGCATTGTAGGGTAAAAGTTATTTTTATGCCATTTTAAAATTAAAAAAAAAATTTCATATATAATAATTTTTTTGTCATATAATTTTTTTAACTTTTTTTAAGTTTTTAAACAGTATTTTAAGTATTTTTTGCAAAAAATATTTTGCATCGTTCAAGTGAAACTCATATCGACTGAATTGTTGCAATAAATATTTCATCCGGGCTTTTTTCTCCACTATTTTTGAAATACAAGATTTGAAGATTTGTCTCGGTTCCCAACGTTGAGATAGTTTCGGTATAAGGTACGCTTCTAGTAAAATTTTTGGAATTTTATTGTAGTTATTTTAAATATTTTTTACAAAACTAATGAATAATTAAATATTGTTTTAAATGTATCATTTTTGAACACTTTCCTCTGATTATATAAAGATATAGATTTTTTAAAAAATAAGAGAAATTCACAGCACATCAAGTAGAACGAGGTAAGTCTTCTAAAATAGCATAAATTACGAACCTAAAAAAATTAAAGGCTAAAAATATTTAGCTGAGAAAACCATTGAATTCGCATAGAATTTAATTATTAGAATATTTAATATTAAATTTTAATTATTCTAATGCATTATAAATTATATATACTATATTTAGATTAAGATTTAGTTAAAATGTTTAAACTAAGATTAATTATGTAATTAAGTTAAATCAAGAATAATTAATAAAAATGTTTAAACTAAAATTAATTATATAATTAAGTTAAATTAAGAATATTTAATGACAATTTTCATGAGTTATTAATCCCATCAAACAAAATGGTGACCAAAGGCGGCTAATTTTACTAAATGCATTTCATATAAATAGACCAGCGGCGAACAAATCCGACCTAGCTACCTAGTCTTCAAAATTGACAACTAAAAATGCAAAGTTGCATGATGTTGCAGTTACACAGAAAGAAAAGCAAAAATAAAAAAAATAAATGTCAAAGAAAAAGAAAAAAAAATAGACTATCAGTTTTGTAAATGGGTTGCGGAAGGGGGGGGGGGGATAGCAGTGATGACTATATTAGAAGATTTCAAATTAATTTTTATAAACTTATTAATTCAAAATAATTAACTTGAAGTAGCAGTAAAATTTTCAGCATGTATTTTACTGCAGCTTCAAGAATTCTGCTATTAAAAAATCATTGCTAGGCTTAAAACTACGAATGATCATTCTCCCAAATAAAGAAAATTATTAGGCGAGACGTTTGTGACGGAACACACTGACGGGGGAGAGGAGGAAAGGTTTTGTACCCGGGTCAACACCCTGAGCATGATTCCAGACAAAAAGCCGAAAAACAAACGTGGAGACGTCGCCATTTTGGCCACAAGAAAACCGATCCTGCAAATTATTCTTCCAAAAAAAACAATAAAAGGTCAGAATCGGTAAAATCGCTTTCGTGTGGAAATCAATCGACATTCCAGTAATCGAATTGGCGAGGAATTGCTAAAATGATTATTAAATAATCGCCTGATTTCTTTATCGTGCCAAATCGGTTACCAAAATCTTTGACCTCATAATGATGCGTAATCACAACAATTGACAGTCGAAACCGTTTATCAAAAGTCGATCCTACTATTATTTTTTCAAAAATAACAGATTCTTAAAACAAGATTTAGCTCCCTCCCCCCCCAAAAAAAAATCTTTCCACTTAATTTAGGGGTTGCTTATAAGGAAATAAATTTATTAATTATGATAATTTTTTAATTTGATTTTTAAATGGGGTTCAAATTAGAATAATGTTGAAATAATGATAATGATTATTACTCCTTATTAATATTGCAAACACTATTATCATTTCAAAATGTATATTTTGAAAATATATATAATAAAAAAGCATTCCACTTGTTCATATTTCTTTAAACAGTAAACAAGTTTTGAATCACAAGGATATATATATTTATATAAATATATATGCATAATGATATCTTCTAATCTATCTTAAATCCTAATTAATGTCCAATTTTTAGCTTAACTTAGCCCATATTAACTTCATTCTGAAATGATCTCTTATTTCCTGATCCAATTCCACCTTTTTTATTTTATTAAATCTCAACTAGCTATAGAAAACCACAAATCTCAATATTTTCACACGCTCCAAGTGAAGGGATAAAATTGCTTAATTGTTTCTTCTTTGCGACTACTCAACTGCTAATATATAGCGATTATGTAGCTTTACTATCTTCTCTTTTGATACAACAGATGGCGTTATTTAATTATTAGATTGTATTCTAAATGAGTGTCATGTATTTTCGTATTCGTGTTTGTTTTGTCTTCTAAAATGTGGAACTCGAAAGATAATTCAATAACTGTCCTTGGAAACTCGTCTATTATTTTCAACAATCTACCTCATAATAAAGCTATAAAAATTCTTGCATCTCTGCAAATTTTCAAATTTTTAATTAAAATTTTAATTAATTAAATATCAAGCGAAATCAGCTATAACTTCAAAAAGTGTTATTGTATGCAATTGATTTTTACATCATGTTAAAGATTTAAAATAATCATCTTTTTAGTGATATTAATATTTTAATCAAAAATTAAGTTTCTATTTTTAAGGAAATTAAAAAATATAATTTAATCATATTTGTCAACAATAAAAATAAAACTTAAGCTACAGGAGCGCTTCACGTGAGAAAGGAAAAAAATTATCTTTTACTAATATGTTGCCTTCAGATTGACAAAAATTCAAATAAAAATAATAAACTGTTATTGCAAATTAAACATAAAAATGTAATTTTCAGCACATGTCTGTATGAAATGAAATAAATATGAAATATGTTTGATTTTTTTTTTTTAAAGAAAATGTTAAGAGAAATTTGTGTGACTTTTACAGTATCATTAATTAAATAAATTAGATTTATTTAAGACAAATATGGTTTAATATATATATTCAATTCAAGGCTCAATGGCTAATTGGTAAAACTTTAATAATAGAAATACATCTATAAAGTTGGTCTAAATTAAGCAAATAATTACATCGTATGTAACGTGTCTATAAATGCTTTAATAAATAAAGGTAGTTTAGCTTTTATCTAGATCCTCTGCTCAGTTAATCATATTTAACAAGCTATTTTTCAGACACAAATATTTTAAATAAAAAGAGAGAAACTTCAATAAACTAAGTCAGTTTCTAACTGACTGATTTATGAATATTTAAATATCGCTATTCAATAAAAAAGGGGATTATTATAGAGTATTGTTGAATAATTCTTGAGATATTATATAAATTAGAAAAATTATTCTGTAGGTCGCATAAGACTCAAATGCCGATCGACTCCGTTTTAAATATTAACATTAAAATGATGAATAGTTTCAGTAAAAAATGTTTTTTATTAATTGTAGCTTAATAATAATGAAATTTTGCGGTAGCTGACAGATAATTAGAGAGGCATTTAGTACATTACTTGCTTAAGGCCTTACAAGAGTGAATTATATGACTCAAAATTTGAAGCTTAAAAATATTTTGATGAAGTAGCTATTAAAATACGTTACATAAAGTATTTAATTGACCATGACGTTACATAAAATATTTAACTGATCATTTTAAAGAGATTTAAGGTAGCTAATTATTTGATAAAAGGCACCAAAAATAAAATTTTGCTATGTTGATCTAAGTAGGAATTGAATTTTTTTTTTAAATACATATTAACTGTTAACTTAAAAACTGAAGCACTGTCATTGAACTCAGAACTAATGCAGACGAACCTATTTTGAATTTTAATTCACTGTTTTGTCAAAATCAAATAAACGTGCTCTTCATCTGAAAATAAATTTTTTAAAAATTTAACAGTTTGTTTAATTAATTATGAACATTTAAAAGTTCTTTCACCTAACTAAATTATAGAAATAAATTTAAATTTGATAAAAGACCTGATGGTAAACTACACATTGAAATACAAATTAATGAATGTTAGCAATAAATTTAATGATGAAATGTGCTAATCTGAAAGGTTTACGAAATAATTGGTCAGACGAGGAAATGTGTTCTTCAGTGTTTTCAATGCTCCTTATTATGCACTCATTTTGAAATCTTCCTTATTTTTATATCTTTTTTTAAAAAAACTTTTATTGAATAAAATTCATAAATTTGTCAGGTAATTATGAAAATACAAGTAATTGTGCTTTCAAGTTCAAAAAGGAAGGGGAAGGAGGCAAGGGGGAAGTAAATGACACGTGTCTGAAACACGTTTAGTGATAATATTGAGAATTTTTTTTTTTTATGTGAACAAATACTTTAATTCCGTGTTTTATGGCTTCTTAGTGCTTTTACAAAGACATGATTAATTTCACCAGTTTATTATTATTATTCCTCTTTAATAAATAGATTCTTTCAAATAGAGAATTATTTGGTAAACATATCAAACTTTTTTAAAAAAAATAAATCATCTGCTTTCACCAGAGTTGTTTACATTTTATTTTCATTTAGGAAACAAAAATATTAAAAAATCTGTAAAAATCGCCTTAAGTAGGCACAGCTGAATAAATAATTGGATAAATTTTTTTGTTGTTCGATTCTGAAAAAATTCCACGATCTCGGGAGGAAGTAGGTAGTTATGAAATCGATTTTTAACAAGTATCGATGGTCTTGCCAAAATTTTCTCGCATAATACATATCTAATAAAGGTGTATTAAATATTATGCGTAATCCAGAGAACACCTTGAATAGCAATGGCTCATAATCGTTACAAAATATTAATTTTTGACTTGAATTTAGTATTTTTTTTTAATATATCGTTCGATCTTTGACGAGTTTTTTTTTTTTTTTTCTTCTTTTTGGCGATTAATTTTTGACATTTAATTAAAAGTATTCAAAAATCGAATTTGCGTTTTACCTCATCTGATGGAAGCAAAAAATCGACATAGGACTGACTATACTTGCTATCAAATTTCAAACATTTAAAACATTGCATTCTTGAAGTATGGCATTAACATGTTTCTGAAAGTAAGGACAGATTAATCTATCATTAGATTGGGCCAGAATTCGATAGGCCTCTATAATTTGGTTGCTAAATTTGTATATCAAATTTTATGAGCTGAGATCTCTCCGCTTTGTGGTTATCGCATTAATTTGTATTCAAATAACCGAACAGACAAATTGGCTCAAAAAATTGATAAAATCAGCAAATTTTGAACAAAGAATGTATGCAGATCTTCTCCATCTTGTTAAAAATTTTAAAATCTTTATCAAGTATAGACAGACTAATAGACATTTTCTAAAAATGTATTTTTCAAACGCAGGAAGGTCTGACACATGGATATTTGTCAAAATACCGATTTCGAATTTTTCGACGATTACAATACTTTCTATATACTTCGTAAGCGTAAAAGCAACCAGTGGAAATGGTATCCCCAATATTTTCTTGCGTACTCTCTAATAAATTTGTCATACCATATAACATCTTACATGGCATGACGTAAAATAGGTATGAAATATTTTTTGGCATGAATGCTGTATTTTTACATACTTGCTACACGAATGCAGCATTTTTATTTTTAATTTGTTATGCCATCCGTGGCGAGTGATTTGGCGATTAATCCCTGGCATTCAGTTAAGGATATCCGGAAATTGAAATCGAATTTTTCTGGTACGTTTTCTCCGTTTATTGAAATCAAAATTTAAATCAAGACTACACTTGCCACAAAACCATATACCAGTTTTGGTACATTTAAGTCGTTGTGTTTTTCGAGTTATCGCTTCTTAAGGCCTTATCACACGGCAAAATATCTTCGGCTCTTTCCGTCAGCAAACGACAATGAAAGTGACGTCACTTGTGGGGCGTCACTTCAAAGTTTCTCATGATTGGTTGAATTTCGTTTGCGGACAATATTTCCGACGACATTTTCGAACTGGTTAGAAAAAGTCGTCGATTATGAAACTTGCTTGACCAGTTTTTGAGGGTAGAAACGGAAAAGTGCTGGCGAAATTTAACCGTGAGATAAGGCCTTAATTTTTCTGAAAGTGCAGACCGATAAACGGCCAATCTCTTGTTGGATTTGTCTCAAAATTTAATGGATGTCTGCACTATAGATGTTAATTCTGTTCATCGAATTTTATGTCTGGCTCTCTTTGTTTTGTTTTTATTGCATTAACATATATTCGAACAGCCGGAAAAAAAAGATTTCCTCTGAACGGATTTTATTCAAAATCTGTTAGAAATCTACAAATTTTATCTAAAGAAAGTATATAAAATTTCCTCCGACTAACTTAAACAGTATTTTACTTATCTTTGTCACAGACAGACGAACATTTTCTAAAATTGTGTTTTTCAAACTCAGGGAGATCTAAAACTTATAGATTTTCGATGGTCAAACTCTTGAGTTCGAATTTTTTGACGATGACTGTACTTTTTCTGTACTAGGTATACGAGAAAGTAAAAAGTAAGTCCAATAATTAACTTCCAACGTGGAAAGTGAATCCAATGATGAATTTCTATAGTGGAAAATGAAGCCAATGATGAATTTCCAATGTGGAAAATGAATCCAATGATGAATTTCCAATATAGTAAATGAGTCCAATGATGAATTTTCATTGTGATAAATGAGTCCAATGATTAATTTCAAATGTTGAAAACGAGTCCAATGATTAATTTCCAATATGGAAAACGAGTCCAATGATTAATTTCCAATGTTGAAAACGAGTCCA
>JAPMOQ010030379.1:199194-264453 GCA_026543055.1 Argiope trifasciata | reverse complement strand
ATTAATTTCCAATGTTGAAAACGAGTCCAATGATAAATTTCCAATGTGAAAATTGAGTCCAATGATGAATTTTCAATGTGGAAAACGAGTCTAATGATTAATTCCCAATGTGGAAATTTGAGTCCAATGATTAATTTCCAATGTGGAAAATGAGTCCGATGATTAATTTCCAGATGAGCTCAGACGATAAACATGATCATGTTAATATAAAATATTAACATTACGCAATTTTTAAAATGCATGAAGAATATTTTGTTTTCATGTAAACATGCAATATCAATATCCTTTGCACAATAGCAGAAAAAAAAATGAAAAAACTTCAAAAAAAATGTGAAATATTTTGCGATTATGCTTGAAAGACATTAAGATATAAGATTATGCGATAGTAGAAAGCAATCGAATAGAAAGAAATTGCCATGACTAATCGATCAAAAGGCAAAAATTCCAAACAGAGATAAAACAAAAATAAGGGAACAGATAGTGTAGATTATCAAGAGAATGAATATGATTTTTTACAAATGGAATTGTAGTTAGTTAAGATTCCATGCGCTAAATAATGAACCAAAATGCAATATATCAAATCATTAAATTAACTCTAAGCATCACATCGACTAGAAAACACCTGCTATCTTCACTTCGATTCGAGCACAGTTTAACGAGAAACAGCAGACGATTTCGCATGCGAAAGCGAACATAAAGTATCAGTTTTCGAATACCAACGACGATATACACGAATCGACAACCAACACGAAAAGTAAAACAAATAAACAACAAGGCGAAAAAAAGCAAACGACTTATTCCCACATTAAAATATTTTTCCATCTGTCCATGAGGGTTGACGATAAACAAATGCTACCCAATTACAAGCATTATGATGCCCCCACGCCAAGCGGATCTTTAGAGCAATCCGGACCGTAGCGACACCGAAGCCAATTAACAAATCGTCTGTTTTCCAGCGGGATCCCCGATTGCGGGGTTGAGGAAGACTGGATCGATTTCTTGCATCAGCCAACACCACCGCAGAAATAGCCATTTGTGTCGGGAGGGGGGGGAGACGAAATGGGGGAAGTCACTTCTCCGAATTATTTTCTTTCTTATTTTGCACTGCACCCGCGGTTCCTGGTCGTCCCTTCCCTCCTGTTTTCGTTCGATATTGACTTTTTTTTATTTGTTTATTTACTGCCTCTTTCTGCCCTTGAGTACTGTTTTATCTTTTCCAACTCCACACAGGAATCATTAGGAAATGCAAGTTTTTAAAAATACATATGCATGGATTTGTTTTGGATTATGCTTATGGATAGTTATGGCTCATGGTTGCTTGTAAAAATAATAAATGGTGGTACATCACCTATTTAAAATATACGAGATTCCAAGGAATGACGAGCTGGTTGTCTTTTTTAACAGTTTATTTTTAACAGCAAACTTAACAAGATTTAACTACGTACATATTTCAGATAAAGACATGTGAGCAATTAATCCGAGTGAAAATATATTTTCAAATTATATTCCGAGACAAGATACATTCGGTAAGCCATTCTAGAAGCTAAAGAACAGAGAAAAACGGATCCATAACGAATAATCTATAAAAACGGACCAATTTTAAACGAATCCATAGTTAAAAATAAATAAATAATAGCAATAATAATTTCAAAAAAACATGAAGAAATGTAACAAAATATGGAGCAGTTTCAATCTTCACTAATGAAAATTAAAACAGTATAGAACAATACTGAAAGATTAATTAAACCAAATTAATTTAATTATTCGTAATTCCTTCACTTTTACTGAATAATTATAAATAAATAAGTTTATATAATTCTTCACCAATACAAATTCATTTTTAAAATCTCAGTTAAAATAGCTCCAAATTCTACAAGTATAAATATATTTAAGTGATGATCAAGAAATAAACGTATTCTTAAAAATGAGATCTAAAATTTATTTCATATCAAAAATTTTGAGTAGTTATGATAATTTACATGAAAAATAATTTTTAAGAGAAAATATCGTTATAAAGCATTATTGTCAAGACAGAAGGTGACATTATATTAAAATACTGCAGTTACAGTTATGAATTTTATTGAATAAATTTTAATAAATCGCAATACATCGAACGTAGATAGCACGATCAATACATTTCGCATCAGAAGTCATATAGCAAGCATAATCTGGCATGCCATCTAATAAATATAAATGAATGTCATCTCACGATCACGTGATCACGATTTGATTTCATTCTTATTTTAAACGAATCAGAATATTAGTTTGCGTCGTATGTAACTCATCAGAAAATTACCCCCACTCATTGCACCAGAACTCTGAAGGAACAAACATTACGAATTTTAATCAGTTCAGCAGACGATCGATAACAGTCCTATATGTCAATCAGAACAGCGGATGTTTTGCCGACGATTCCCGATGTTATTGGGATTTCTCTCTCTGTACATCCTGAAAAGTTCCCGGAAGTGGAACTATCGTCTGCCAAGCCGTTCGACCAATGACTTTCCGCTAACGAAATTCTCAAAACAATGGAAAGAAAACGTTTGATGCTGCTAGCTGTTCTTTCTTTTTTTCTTTTTTTAACGCTCTTTTCTTACCCATAAATCACGACGAATACTTCTTGAGAAACGTGAGACGAATGCACAATATATGCTTTATTTTATCTGTTTATTTACTTATTTATTATTCTTTTATGTTGCCACAAGGCTTTGGAAAGGATTTCGCAAACTCCTGCCTTTGCGGTCACTAATCAGAAAGCTGTTCTTCGAGGTCATTTAGTTAATAGTGTCGCAACAGTGAACAAGAAAAAAATATAAAATAAGTTCCGAATGTTGTGGCATCAGAATAATAATAATAAAAAAAAATCGTTTGGCATTAAACTCAAAAGCTCATTCTATGCTGTCTGGAATATGTAATGATTTAATGCTTTCTACCTTGCCTTGTTCTTCTTCGGTATTGAATTCATTCTAAAAGCATGAAAAAACAAATCTAAAAAATGTACTCGGAAGAAATAGTATCGATTTTTACTTGTCGTGAGCTAGTTATTGATTGAGGAAGCCAAAAGAATTGTTTAAAGTTGCGTGCTGCTTGTTAATTGTAAGGTAAGAGGATAATAACATGTAGTTTTTGTATTTCAATTGTTAGAATTATTTCGAATTGAACAGTGATCCAAATAAAATGAGATACTTGATAGACAATTAAGAGTATAAGCAATGCTAAGGGGAAAAGTTTTTTTTTTTCAGGAGTTTTAGTTTGCTTCATTAATTTTGATTTTTTTCTTGATAAATAATTAGATATAATATGAATAGACATATTAATTAGCAATAAAATATTAACGGTAATTTAAATTTTTGTTTTTATTTTTTAAATGACTAGATATGTCTGAATTTTATCTACGAATGCTATATTAGACCGAACTCTTATATCATTGTTAACACTAGTTTTTAATGATTCTTCATTAGAATAATGACCATAATAGGCCTACAAAAGAAAGAAAAAAATTTAATAAACCAGTCTTTTTCGTCTTTTCTATTACAAAAATGTATTTTAAAATTTCGATGGATAAATATTTCTTTTCTTGCTAAACATTTTTCAGAATGAAGTAAATAGTAAACATTGCTTTAAAATAGTGAACATATACGAGATAGTGCCACTTAATTAATTCAATGCCCATAAATAATAAGCTAAAATTATGTAAACTTCATTTTAAAAATTTGCAAAAAAAAAAAAAAAAAAAAAAATCTTATTAAAACATAACGTTAGAAGACTGTAAATGATACTAAAAGAATTTCTGTACTAAGAATCGAATATCAATTATTTAAATTCTATCCTTTAAGCCACTTATTTCTAATTATTTGAGAGAGGGAAAAATAATTTTTCATGTCTTGTAAAATGAAACAAAATTATTCGTAAGTCAATTACTATTGTTCTCTTTTAACAAAATTCGTGTTTTATTCTTATTAAATATTAAAATACGTGGCTTTGGCTATTAAATAAAAATTCTATTGAACACAATAGATCATGCCATTTTCTACAATTTTATTTCATTATTTATATATTTATATATTTTTCCTCTTCACAAATTTATCTCTAACATAACTAGTTTTTCTTGATAGTTCCAGTCAAGGCGAAACAAAACCAGATCTTTGACCAAAAAAGAAAAAAAAATCATTTGATTATTATTTTCTTTTTTCTTTTTGCTGCCAAACGAACACATTTTCAACGCAACAGCTGATATCACTGAATTGAATCGGAATCCGAGCACCTGTCTAGTTCGTATAGTCGCTTCCTGTCAATTGGTGACGTCACTGCCTCAACACAATAATGCATTATATTTGAGAAATTTATATGTTAAACCATTTTCGATAAAGATTGGAATTAAATCTCTCTTCAGGTTTAAACATTTTTTTAAGTAGTTAACGACAGTAAAAGTTATGCAGTACGGTTTAAAGTTTAAATGTAATTACAAGAGTTAAATTAAATGCTACTATTTAGGAATTTTTAAAAATATATTCAATAAAGAAAATTTTTGTTTGTAAAATATTAGCAAAAGAAATTTCTTGGTAGTAAATAAAAGCAAAATTTTAAAAAAGAAAGAAATCCAAATGTTTTATCTAAAGTAAAGGTGAAAGGGCGGGTTATAGTATCTCAAAACGAGTTCAGCAAAGCTTATAGCAAAATCTTTCAATAAATAATAAAATTACTAACCTAAACATATGTTTATAGATAAAATAATCAATCGTAACAAATTATAGTAATCTTGAAAGATTATTAAAATAAAAATAATAATACTTAATCGTTTCTGGCAATGCAGCTGCATTTTTATTGCAAGACGAATAAAGGTAGACAATCGACTGTATCATTGAAAAATCGTCTGCTTTTTCCGCTGTGTTTCAAACTAATAGATTCGATTTATATAGCATATTTTATGCAAATAAAAAGTGAGTTTAAAATTAAAATTGGCTAATCGAAACTTTTTGAAATTCTTCTCTCTTTTAATGATAATGTTTTTAACTGTATGGGACATTTTGAAGTGAATATGCTGGATCTGAAAAAAATTTAATCTAAGTCTCTTCATGAAAATTCTATTTCGATATAAAAGACGTATATATATACCTATTCTTATTAGTACAGCTTTATTGCTCTTGAGTACTTTTGTTGCAATAAGTGAAAATACATGAAATAGTTTTTTTTTCTATCACCAAGATTGCTATTATATAACTTTGATAAGAAAAGTGAAATATGTTAGAGGAATTTCCGATCGTATTTTTTTCTTCTTTTTTTCCCGTCGTTTTTTTTAAAAACAAACTTGCAAAAAAACAAATATTCTACGATCCAAACTTAAAAACTGCAAATATTTCGGAAATTATAATTTTGATTAAATGAACTATCTCATTAATTTTATCAACATACCTAAAAATCCTTTTAAAAGTGAGTTTTTTTTTTTTTTTTTTTTTTGCAGGCACAGTTTACTTTGTGTTGTCATTTCAAAATAAGCTATTGTTTAAAAGTACAGCCATTTTGGGTTGAAAACCTGAAATTTCGAAACTTTTTTTTGAGATACTTTTATACTAATTTAATTTTACGCGTGCATTTAATTCCAAAGCCAGTGCAACTAAATTTTCGAATATATTCAAGAATCATTTAAAAGTTGGAGCATTAACTCTAACAATTTTCAAATTAATCAGCTTTTACAGTTTTTATTTTACTTTGTTTTATAATTTTAAAAGTATGTTTTTATTCTATTATTAAAAAAACTATATTATAATTAATTACGTTAAATTAGTTTATCATTTCACTTAACCACTTTTTATAAATTATTTTTACATTTTAAATTCGAACTTTCTTAGAGGTTTTAACTGTCTTAAAAATGGTCCCAAATTTAATTTATTTCAGATTATCAAAGTTTATTAGTTAAAATTTCTTACATGGATTTAAATTAAAATCAATAAAAAAATTTATAATTTTGAAATTAAAGGAGGAAAAGGTGGCAAAATGGTTCAAATATCGCACTGTCTAAAATGTTTAAACCGGCCCTGATTAAATGATAAATCTATTCATGTAGAGAAGAGTGTCATATCAAATAATATGAAGCAAAACTTACAAAATAAATTATTTTCATTAATTTCAGAAAAAAAAATTGAATTGTCCTTCAACTGATTATTATAAATAAGCAAATCTTTTCTGTAACCCTACTTAATCATCATATCACCATTAAAAGAAATTCTTTACTACAAAACCTTACTCATGCCATTCAAAACAAATATACAATAACATTTAACGATGTCTATGATTTCATCAGCACCAATAACTGTGACTCTGTCAATGCTACTGCAAACAAGTTACCCAATAATCTATTAATCGATTCACCCACCGATCAAAGGAGGAAAAAGAAAGAAAAAATAAAAGAGAGAGAGAAAGAGAATTTCCAGTCCAGTTCGGATTCCCCCCATTTGGCGACATTGGCGCTCGCCCGTTTGGCGGCTGACAGGAGAGGGGGAAATTTTGATTAATGAACTGTGTCGAATCTCCCTTCTGCTTTATTCTTTTCTTGATTGCATTGCTCGGTGTTTTGTGGCGCGGAAGTAAAAAGAAGCGATAGACGTTGGGCGAGACAGGCGTGTTGTGTTTGGAAGCCAACAGGAGGAGGACTCTCGATGGCAGAGTTAATTATTTTCCATATATCTGGATTTTGTAGAATATTGCCTGTTTGGGTCTTGGTTGAAACAGTTTTTACATGAGTCAACACACCTTTTGTTGGTTCTTGGAGGTCACCAACATTTAGAATAGGGCGCCGCCACTATATTGGCGTCGAGGCCTGTCTGAAGTGTAATCGGTCGTTGGGTTCAGATAATCTGTAGAGATTTCTGTGTTTTCATCGATTATCTGATCATAATCATCTTAGATAATCGAAAATTCGATTATTGGAATGTGTTTGTGCTTCTGATAATTTTACCCTAATTAGTATCGAAAAGATATTTAGTAGATACTCTTCTAGATATTTTCTTATAACTTATTTTAAATAAAAACACAAGTTGTTAAGAACTTATTTTGATATTCTATGTCCTGTTGCCACAATCTCAATTGAAAACAAACCTTATCAAAAAAAATAATAATAAAGGTGGCGCTGGTTTACATGACAATGGAGATAAAATTTTATATCTTGACATCTTTTCAAAATTATTTATTTGAAATTATAAAAATAAATTCATATTCACATAACTCGTATCATGCTGTTGTCCAAGCAGTTCTCTTTCTTTCTTTCTTTCTTTTTTTTTTTTTTATCTGAAAAATATTTTCTTCATTCTTTTTTTCGAGTAATTATTTTTTCTAACGTACTAAGAAAATTACAAATACTACGCATAGCATTTTAGAAATATTATTTAAAAACTTTAGATAGGTTAAAAAAGAAGATTCTAGAACAGTTATGATTTTCGACTGCATCCTTTCACTAGAATTCCGTCATTGATTCTTTAACATTTAAAGAATAAAGAATGATTAAGAACATCTTCGTCAACTCAACAATGTGAGACTTTTCAGTCACATTTATTCTACATTTTTCTTATTAGTGAAAATATAAGAAATTTGCTGATATTATTATCTTAAGAATGGAACTGCAGTTTCGTTTATTTCGGAAATTTTCTTTTTCAGTTAGTTATAAATGATCATGTACCTATTACACTCTTACATACCGTTACATCGTAAAAATTCACACCAACTTCGTTTTTTCTAAATAAAAATTTCTTTTTTATTCTTAAAAAATATCAAAAAAGAACTGATTTTCTTGTACCATCTTCATTAACAGAGATTTTATAAATAGAAATAAGGATATTTAGAGTTATGTTGTAATTTGTATTTAAAAAATGTTAAATCAATAACAAAATTATGGATTTGGGCTTTCATTGGGAAATAAATTACTGAGTTTGGCCATTTATCTCTGTTGCTTTATTTACTCTTTTATTGGATTACACTTTCTATTTTTGGAATGTTTTGTACTGATTTACATAAAGTTCATTGAATGTTTGGGAAATAAGGAATTCTGCATCATTTTTATATTGAAATATAACATTTATGAATGACCTGATTTTAACTAACTAGCTTAAAAATATAGTAATTCGAAGAAATGTTATTGCAATATAAGGGTTAATAAAAAGCAATAGGCATTAAAATTTCAGCTCTGAAAAAACATAAGATGATTCACAATCTAATAAAAATGATTCCTTTAAAAAGAATGTTGAACAATAATAATTTGGATGCATTTTGGAGGAGGATACAAGAACGATTATGGGCAAAACCGAACGTTAAAAAAATTGTGTTCGAAATCAATGTTGTTCAATGTGAAAAAAAGAAAAAAAAAAAAGCTGGAAACTATTAAAAAATTTTGAAAAATTCTGTTACAATTTACATAAAGTTAATGTAAATGCCAGACACCAAAAAAAATTATAAAAATTCTCAGGTTTCAAAAATTTAAAAAAAAAAAAAAAAAAAAAAAAACCATAGTCTTAAAATTTTACGAGTTGTCGTTAAAAGGTAATTCTGATGTGGTCGCTAGATGGCATCATAAGTGAGATAATGGTTAAAGCTTTAAGAAGATTTAGTACGGTTTAATCGTTCAATAAAGTAATTGTTTGGAAACAAGAGATTAACAGCTATAAAAAAAATAGGGATTAATAAAAGAAGAGCTTCAAACTTTACATAAAACAAAATCCGATAATAATCTCTACAACCAATATTATATTAAGAAGAAGAAAAGCGTTTAAAACTTTTACTATTGTTTCTTTCTTCTCCTTTTTTTTTTTTTTTTTTTTTTTTTTTTTGATAAATGAGCATTTAACATGCATTTAAAAAAAAGATTGAAATTTTGATTTTTTTTTTCTTTAATCTCTCATTTAATATTAGGTTGAATTAAAGAAAAAAGTTAAGCCTGCACGTTTAATACTTATCGTAAACATGATAACTACATTTATGAATGACAAATAATCTTTACTAGTAGTAAAAAGGAATCTGTATGTGCGTTGGCTCTTCAGAAAATAAATGATTTGGTCAAGAACTATTAAATTTGGCACATATTTACTCTGGAGACGGACTTGAAACTCAAAATATTTTTTTTTAATTAGTTAAAAGAAAGCTAGCATTCAGTATTTTTATTAACTTTCCAAAGATTGTTTGCCCAAAATTTACCTTTACATCATTCGAAAATATAAAAAAAGAAAAAGATTTTGAGAATACAATTAAATTTAAGGTATACAACATTTTTTTTAAAATCATTTTTGTATTACTTTTAACAATTAATTAAAATAATTCAAAATATAGTAATTGTTTTTGATAATAATGATCCTATTAAGAATTATATATAATTTTCAATAACATGTAAGTTTTAATAATTATATCATATGTTATAACATTCAAAAATTTAAAAAAAAACACTTAAATTAACGTATAACATTTTTTTTTTTTTGATATTGGCAAATTTTAAATAATACTTTTTGAACTATTTTACTATGTTAACTCATTGAATCTGAATGTTGTCATGAAACTTTAACAACTTTCATTGTTTCAGAAATATTTAATCAAGAGATTTTCTTCTATTATTAAAAATAATAAAAGAAGCATTCTGTACTCATTTCAATTTCTATATAATTTAAAACAGGAAATAAAAAGTGAAATTATACAATATTGCGAAGTTTAGAAGATTTATATGGTAGCTAATTATGTTTACAAAAATACTATCATAGCATGGATCTTATTTCCAATGGAATGGTTCATATGCACAATAAAAAAATTGTGATAAATTTAATAAAATAACAATAGAGGGATTATAAACATTAAATTATGTATAAAAGATGTTTATAGCAATCAAACGCCAGAAATGTTCTCGGCTAGCCAGCTTGTCGTCAATGGCGGATAATGTTTAAATAAATCGTTGTTACTAATAATATCATATAGGCGATATCGCTAATCATGTATTCTAATAGATCGCTGCTACTAATATTATCATATTGGCGATATCGCTAATCATGTATTCTAATAGATCACTGTTACTAATATTATCTTATTGGCAATATAGCTAATCATGTATTCTAATAGATCACTGTTACTAATATTATCATATTGGCAATATCGCTAATCATGTATTCTAATAAATCGCTGCTACTAATATTATCATATTGGCGATATCGCTAATCATATATTCTAATAGATCGCTGCTACTAATACTATCATATTGGCAATATCGCTAATCATGTATTGTAATAGATCGCTGCTTCTAATATTATCATGTTGGCGATATCGCTAATCATGTATTCTAGTAAATCGTTGTTACTAATGTTATCATATTGGCAGGCTTTCTTGGCGAGCCAGCTTGTCGTCAACGGTGCCTAGTGTTTAAATAAATCGCTGTTACTAATATTATCAATATTGACAGCTGCCACACAATAGCATAGATATCTCTCGCATTCGCTTCCGCTACTTATTTTCATCCCAAGTGCTAAAGTGAGCAGTTAATCTGATCAATCATTGGCTGAGCATCAAGTTGAGCTTTAATGCCCACACGCCGAGATTCGTATCAAATCCGTCCGAACAAGATCCGCTTAATGCTTCCACTGCAAGTGATGAATTAATGACTGCCGAGAAAAGGGGAGGGGAAAAGCCGAGGTTCCAATCCAATCACTCGTGCGAATAAATTGAGTGATCCCCTCCCACCTCGGATGGAATTACAACTGTTGGAAAACAATACCGTCCGCGCGTCCTTTCTAGGGGTTTTGTTTACCTTTCGCAAAATGGATTGTTATTGGATGGAGGACGTGAAAAAGAGTTATTAATCAATCTTTGCCTGAATGAGTCAGTTTTAATTTCACTTTCGGTTTTGATTAGATTTGTGGAAAGCTTTTGTTTTGATTGAATTAGAAAGAAAAAAAATAAAATTTCAAATGATTGATTATACTCATTTAGGAATTCGAAAGCTTATAATTTAAAATCGCATGCGGAAAATTGCATTGTATTTTTTGATATGTTTCGAATGTGATAAAAGGATTTTAGGCAGTTTATCATTTAAAACTTGTTCAATCAAAGTGTTTATGCTAATTCAGTTACTTAATTGTGCAGCATTTGGAATTAATTTTTCGCTTAGCTGCATTTAAAAGCAGGTTTTTTCGTTCGATTAATTTTTTTTAATTATTGAATTCTTCTCTGAAAAAGAAAATGATGAATTCGAAATGAAAAGGAATCAACTGCTTGTGATTGCTTGTAGTTTCTTTGTCTCCAAATGAGACACATTAATATATTGCATGGCCAATTTAAATAATCAATTATTTAAAATTTTTGCTCTCTTTTTCAAATGTATGAAAATAAAATGAGAAATATACTAAATAAATTAGCAAAGAAAGATAATAAAATAAATATACTATATAAATATGCAAAATAAATAAAATTAAATTAAAATATACAAATATAAAATACACATAAATACATAATACAATTATTATATACAAAATAAAGATTAAAAAATGATAAAGTTGATAAAATGAGTATATTATATATTCCCATGTACTCGTATTAGGAGAACATCGTATATTTTCAGGTTTCTTTTACCATATCAGTGGGAATTGTTGGTGAAAGTCTTTTTTATTATTAACGCAATTATAAAACTGAAAATCTATACTTTAATAAAGCTCAATGTGTGTGTGTGTGTGTGTGTGTGTGTTGGCGCTCTACAGACCAGACCGTTGGACCTACAGCTACCAAATTTGGTACATGTATACCTTGGAGGTCGAGAATGTGCACCTCGGAGCCCTTTTTTCGAATTTTTAATTAGAATTTGAATTAATTAAAATTTAAGCGAAATTTCGACGTTTTTCCGCTATAACTTCCGAAAATATAATTGCACAAACATGATTTTTACATCAATTTAAAGATAAAAAAAATTAGCTTTCTAACGATATCAGTTTTTTTAAATTTATAACGTAAGCTTCTATTTTTAACGAATTTTTAAAGAAATATTTTAACCATGTTTTTATCACGTGACTGGATAAAATAAAAGAATGTCGGAAGTTCGAATAAAAAAAATTATCATCGCAAAATAAATATAAAGAAATGCAACTTTTAACACGTGACTGGATAAAATAAAAGAAATACAAAATGTGATATTTTCTAAAATAAATAACGAACGAGCAAAGGGAAAAAATAGCTTTTATTAAACTGTTGAAATCATACTGACAGAAGTTCAAATTAAAAAATAAATTAACTATGACTGCAAATTAAATCGAAAAAAAAAAAAAAAAACATTCACCACGTGATTGGATAAAATTAAATAAATATTAAATGTTATGTTTTCTAAAAAAGAAATACAAGACAAAGGTTTCTATGATCGTTTGCAACATCTATATCATTAATTTAGTAAATCAGTGTTACGTGACTTTCGAAGTTTAAGTATATCTGGCAGAGAAATTATAAAGAGAGCAAGGCATTTAAGTATTTAATTGAAAATCTTAGATCCCATTACTCTTGGCGAACCAGCTGGTCGCCAAAGGCGTCTAGTTAACTATAAAAGAAAGAAAATCTGCAAAACCCAGTTGTATCATTTAAAATATATATATATAACATGACTCATTTTCTTTTGGGGGACTAAAAGCATCCCAATTATGCTCAAATTTTGGCAGCAGTATAAAATATTTCAAACGAAACATTCCAACAAATTAAAAGACAAATGCAAAATAAGATTAAAGACAGGCTTCAAATTGGAGCATTTCGATTCACTAGGCAGTGAACATTAAGAGTCCTTCCTTTTAATATCTGGTAAATTTAATTCCAGATTTAAATAAATGTGAGATTAATTTGAACTTGTTTAAATACTGCACTTTTATAATTTTTTCCTTTATCGAGCATATCATGGAAAAATGATAAAAACTGTAAAATTCCTGATGGCATAAATATAATTATTAATTATTGATTTCAATTCTTACATATAAAATCCTTTAATTAATTTGATGATTTGTAAAACAATAATCAATTTCAAATGATTATAACTGAAATTTATAATTATAAATGCCTGTGAAGTGGGATATATAATTAAATGAGTAATTTAATTAATACTAGCCACCTTTGGCGACCAATTTATTTGGCGACTAGATTATTGACTTTTAAAGCTGTTTATTGTCTAATATTAAATCCCTTTTTTTATTTTAAAAAACTTCACCTTTGCATTTGATACGATTAAAAAATGTAAATTGAATTCAGTCAGCTTATTATACGTTAAAAAGTATAGATGTTAGGAAATAAAAACGAAAGAAAAACTTCTGTTTTGAAGTTTATGATTGGCAAAAGCAGGTGATGAATGTTTTGATGGATGAATTCCATCATAAGCATTTAATGACGTTGTTACAGATATGTATAAAATTAATTGAAAAAATTATTAAAATAAAAAGTAAAAACTGTAGGAAATAGAATTCATATTATTTCAAAGGTAATTTTTGAATCTTTAGGTAATAAAAAGACCTTTTTTTTTTTTGGCACTTATTTTGAAAAACAGGAGCATGAATTTTTTAAAACAAATCATTATCCATCTGGCTATCGTTAAACCTATTTTTGAGCTTGATGAAACATTCTATTTGAAGCCTGTTTATTAATTTTTTATTTATGTATTTTTATTTTATGTATTAATTTTTTATTTACATTATATATAAATAAAAAAATAATTTATATATATTTTTTATTTCTGTATTTAATTTCTTATTTTTGATCCTCTAAAAAGCATTTCAAATAATGTTAAAATTGTATGATAGTTTGTTTACATTTGGCTGCTGCCATTCGATACATAGTATAATATACATAGTATAATATACATAGTATATTAATACTTTGTAGGAAAGTCTATTCTTAATTATAGCTTCACACTGATGTTTCCTTGAGTTGATGAGAGTTTCAAACTCTTCCTTCATTATTGCGTGATGCCAGGAAACAATTATAACCTCAGTTAATTCCTTTTTAATTTGATGAACACTTTATATGTATGAAATTTGTCAAATAGTGCAGTAAATTTCAAATAACTTTGAGGTCAGGATTGTTTCCAAGCTATGATAGCAATTCAATGCTCTCTGTACTAAACCACTTCTGATATTTTTGCTGGGTGGTAAGGAGCTGAATCCTGCTGAAAAAAAATGATGCGTTGTTGGGATGTATTGGATTTTAGGATTTAATGGCGCAAGAGCCAAATATGGCTAAACTGAGCCAAATGGTGTTAAAAACATCACGTAAAATTATGTCACGCAATTTAAAATTCTAGTCATAAAACGAAAGGCATCCAATAATTAATAGTATCAGTGCTTTTAAAAATGCAAATTACATCACAGAAAATTTTCCAAAAAATGTTAAAATATTAAAATTCCAACGAAATTTAAAAAGGTGAAAATCTAACTCTTGTAACATTAAAATAAGTATAATAAATGACACTTGTTTTAAAGTATTGTTTTAATAAATACGAACATCAAAACAAGTGAAAGAAATTATTGTGATTTTTTGATTCTATGTTTCTTTAAGTATTTACCATGAATTGGGGTACTAGAAGATTCACAGTGAATTTTTTTAAGATCAATCCATTTAACTTGAGATTCTTGGGGACTTTGTTCAAAAACAGTTTAATGAGCTGCGTTGTTGGGTATGGTATAGTGTGTTTTATTGGCACAAGGTTGTAAAGCTTCAGCTTCTCCCCTGCCTAACCATTGTGGGTTTTTTTTTCACACGCTCCATAATTGCCATTTCCAGACTGGTCTCCTCAATGGCGACGGTTTATGGCAGTGTAACTGCTTACAGATGGACAGATGGAGAACTCTCCTTCTAAGAACGGACATCTGGCCCTTTAGATTGTCCAGATAAAGGACCACCCTTGCACTAATCGTGTCTGCGACACAGATGTGCAGCCTGCATTGTGGACCACGAGCATTCCTGCGGTCAACTGTAGACCAGTGAAGTTTTTGCTGAATGACAATTGGAGTATCGGAAGCCAAAAGGCTCCAATGTGGATGAGAGGTGGAGTTGAAAAAAGAGAGAAAAGGCGATGCTTTTGGAGAGAAAAGAGAGACGATGAGTTTTTGGTGAAGGAGGTCCAGAGGAGAGATCGTTGAAAGCAGAGCATTCGAGAGAAAATTTCCCCTGAGGAATTCGGTGGACTCCTGGTGCTAATCCCGGAACCAGCATGAGACTTTGACGGCCATTTAGCTGTTCTCGTGAGTTTCTCCGAAATATTTCGAGGAACTATTCTTGTGGTGTTGTGCATGGAATTTTTCACTTAACCTAGATGATAGCGAATATTTTTTTTTGTAAATTAAAGCAGTAAATAAAGTAATTTGATTAAAACGCTACCCTTTGTTTGATTGGACCAGATCGAGACGTTACAAGATCCAACTTTCGACAAGCTGCACCATCCAGAAGGATATTTAAATAATTCCATTATAAAATGTGTAAATGAAAGACGGATGTATTATAAAAAAATGTCAAAAGTTGAGAAGATCTATGATTTAAAATGATTTGGCACAAGAATAAAAATAAATCTGAAAAGTTAAATGCTATGAAAAAAAAAACCAATAGCAAAAAGTTTTGAGTGAGGTTTCTCATCCACTAGATCTCGTCAATTTAAAATAGACGAATGAAAGTGAGTTAAACAATCTGAAGTAAAATTAGGAGATTCAGTAAGAATATGTGCTATAGAATTGATCACTCCACAGTTAGTACCCCCATTGTTGGGAAATAGATCACTGATGGAAGGTGTAATTTTTTGCTGTAGAATAGTGTCAATGTGCTTTCTCGCATTTAATGTCCCATCGATGGCATGAAGGAGACCAATACCGTCTGCTGACATGCATGACCAAATCATAACACTAACTGAATTCTTCATAGTTGTATGAATGCAATCAAAATGTAGAGGTTTGCCTATTCTATGTCTTGCGTAGTTTCGCCATCACTACCTAATAACGATATCGCTGTTTCGGTTCAGTTTAGTTTAATTACGTTTGCAACGGATTTTAAATGAATGAAAAAGACTACTTTGTAATTTTGAACAGTAGACCACGAGGTTTTGACAAATCTTTTCATTTCAGATTATTTAATTATTACTATTAGTTCACAATTTCCCTGTATATATATATATATATATATATACATACATATATATATTTATATATATATATATATATATATATATATATATATATATATATATAAATCCAGAAACAAAGTAAAGTAAGGAAATTATCTACGGAAATTTGTTGAATGTTTAGAAAAATATGTACATTGTATTTAGTGAGCGCTAATGCTGCTACTACTAAAACACAAATGAACTGAATAACTTTAGAATGAATGTTAGTACGATTGAAACAATTATTGCCTAGGAATCAAAATTAAACAATTAAAAAATGAATCCGGTCTGAGGACTTTCTCAAGGGTCACCCTCAGACAGGGATTCAAACCAGGGATTTTTTCTGTAAAGGGTCTGACTTTCGTCAAGCAATTGACCCTTCGTGACCCGAAAATCCCAGAATATTGAGGTTTTGGAGATAAATTAGTGTCACAAAAGAAAAGACATCAAATTTTGAACAATGGTAAGTCAAAATCACAGCAAACCAGAAAAAACATGAAAACAATAAATCAGATTCGTCAATATAATTGAAATTTTACATAACATATATTGTAAAATAGACTTAGAGTAAAATAAGTCAAACTAAATTCCAATAAAAATCACCGTAAACTGACAAACACAAGAATATAAAATTAAATTCAGAAAAAATAAAAAGGTAGAAACAAAACACTCACCAAACTGAAAAAGCACCTTCATATAACAGTTGAGAAGGAAAGCGAATGTATGAAGAATTGAAATCCCATATCTGTAATTGTATATCCTAATACTAGAATATTTTACTCGCGTTAAAAGTTAATACATATACATATATATATATATATATATATATATATATATATATATATGTATGTATGTATAGATATCTTGTTCAAATTTTCAATCGTTAATAAAATACTTTTGATTCATCCACTCAAGTTCAAATACATTTTTTTTTAAACTTGTAAGGGATGACAATGTAAATGCAGTTTTTTACAAATATTTATTCATTAATTAAATTTGATTAATTTAATTAAGTTTCAGCAGTTTGTAATGAAAAAAAGAATCAGCAGGCAGTATATCAATCGGTAAAATGCAAGGATTTCAGTATTTTTCACGTGAAGGTGAAGAATAGGAGCTCAATTCTTGAGAAAATCAATAATTTTTTTGATAATTATTAAATAAAAAGTAACTAAAATAAAAAATTTCTTTACTGACCTAAGTTGGAATTGAAGTAATTATACATATGTATATATATTACTTGTTTTCAGAATTATTTCGACCTAATTTACATATTTGCATCAAATCATGAAAAAAAATCCATTTAAAGGAAGGGTGGTTTTTTTCACCTTTTCTTTCTTCCCCTTTCTGGCTGTCCGGGTGGAAGAAAACACAACTACAAAAAATAAATAAAAAGATAACTGAATAAATAAGATTTGATGTATAAATTTAACATTTAATGTATAAATAAATATGTTTTGAGCTAAATCTGTCAAAAGCTAGACTATCTGTCGCTCTTTCTATGCGCATGCGCATCTGATATATGCTCAAAAGCAAAAACTTAGATTAATTTAATTTGACTTTCGATCTTGTTACTAAAACTGCAAGTTTGTTTCAAATTATGGCTTCAATCTATCATGAAAGAGAGGATTAAAAAGGTTTTCATCACGCAAAATTTTCAGGTGTGTTTCAGATTCTGAAAATTAAAATCCAAACACTTATATTGTTCAGGATATTGTGAAAGGTCTAAAATTTTTGAGCATTATGAAAATCTATCATTTAATAAGGAGTCATTCTAAAATTTCGTCTTTTTTTCATGATTAATTTGCTGATTTTATATAAATAAACTGATAAATCGTTAATAAAAATTTCCAGCAATTGCGTTTCTCTTTTGTTTCGCGTCTTTTGGAAAAGCGACCATGGTCAGTCTGGTGAGACATCGTCTGTCTTTTTGTCCTTCGATGTCTGATTTCGCTGTTTTGACAAAATGCTGTTTATTTTATTGTATTTTTTTTCTTTCTCTCACTTTGGTGTTTTTATAAGATTTGTTTGGTGAAGTTGCCTGCGTATCTGTTTCAATAGTTTCTTTTAGCTTTTACTACCAAACAATTATAGAATGACTCATCAAACTTGTTTTTACATGTTTTCTGATCTTTGCATTTTATAGAATACTTTTCCAATAATCAATATATATAATCATCAACTGCCATTTGTAATAATGGGTGTGATTTAAAATAGCCCTCCCCCTTTTTCAGACTGCGTTGTTATTGGATGTTATTTAGAAATGAATAAAAAATGTTTTTATATTCTATTTTTATTGCATAATTTTATTGAAATTTTCATAAAGAGATGTCGAAAATCGTGGTGTGTGATGGAAATCTCACCGTGTGTTTTTTTATTTAATAATTCACTATATACTGTAGCTATATATAGTGTGTTAATAAGCATCTTGGTACAATTTTTTGAAATAAGAATTTTAGTTAATTGAAAATTAAAAAGGATTTTGGCAGTTTTTCACTTATAAGTCTTGAAAATATGGCTGTACATAAAATGACAATGCATCTAATTTAACATTTTATTGTAAATTTCATTTTTTATATTTATTTTTTTATTTTGTTTTCAATATCCACAATTTAAATTCAGAAAAGTCTGTTCTATAGAAAGTGTAAATCTTTGATAACAGCTTAGCAAAAAATTACATAAATGAATGTGTTAAATATCTTTTGGTAAATATCGATTTTTAAGCTTCGTTAAGATCAAATTTAAACTCTCAAAATGCCGATGTTAAATCTTTCTGCAATAAATTTGTATAATTCTTATACGAGAAATATGTATTTTAATTATTAATAGATTTAATGATTTTAATGATTTTTTAAAAAAATATTATAATCATATTTCCCAACAATTCATTTCTCACAAAATGAAAGTAGAATTTAACCTGCAAGAGGCCAGTGTTCCAGAGATTGCCGAGATTTCGACAAAAACTGAAACGGAATAATTAAATCAACTGTTATTGCAAATTAAATCGAGGAAAGTGTGAAGTTCAGTTCAAAAAGAGAAAGTTCAGCGCGTGTTTAAAAAGAAGCGTTGTAAAAAAATTCTAAAGTTCGGTTCAGTGTTGCAAGCAAACGGCTCGGGAAAGAAAAGAGATCATATCTTTAACACAAACATTTATTTGAGACACGTACACACACATGACGACACAATACAAATATTTAACTGCTTTTAAACTTTCAAAAGGGGAATCTAAAAAGGAACTTATAGTTCCGCGAAAGTTTGGCTGTTTTCGCCATCGAAGTCTAAAACGATATTCTCAAACTCTCAGGTGAGGAGATCAAATTATACTGGCGAGAGCGCCATCTATAAATGTTTTCTAAATTTTCCACAGCGTAATGTTATGGAACAAATACAAAATGTAATATTTTCCACATAATTCCATGACAGCTGATTGCAAATCAGAGATATATATAGTGCAATGAACAAATAATCGTAAGGCTTCAATAATAATATGAGTTACGTGACTATCAAAATTTAAATAGATTTGCATGAGAAGTTATTAAGAGAGCAAGTAACATATATTTAATTGAAAATTTTAGAACGCATTATTTATAGCGAACCAGCTGGTTGCCAAATGTGGCTAGTATTAAACAAAATAATCAATTTATGTCAGTTATCGGGTAGCAGTGATAATTAACGCTGAAGCAATTAAAACAAGGTTAACGAGAAATTTAACCAGTTTAATGAAAAATACTTTGAGAGTAGAGTGTGAAATCCTGTTTGTTACTTAATCTTTGTGTAGTATAATTAAAGTAATCAGATGTTTAGTCATGAATTTAAAAGATGCAAGGTTGGCGACAAACTTAAAGCTCAATTAACACATTGTTGGCGCGGGACGCCGGTTGGCGTCTTTCATTCTTTGATGTCTGCGGTGGGCGCAGCTAATTTGTAACTTTTGACACTTCATGCAATAAATTGAGATAATTGAGACCATTTGCTCACTTTTTTTAAGTTATAAAGCAATCTTTGAGCTAAACAGTATTTCTCTCTTTTTTTTTTTAATTGTAGAAGTTACGTCTGAACTAATTTTTTTATTATTTTCTTGAATATGAAGTGTATAAAGGGCAAGTATTGTAATCAGCGAAAAAAAAAAAATCGAATTCGAGATTTTGATAAATCTTCCTGTTGCAGACCACCATGAATCTCAATAGCATATTTTTGGAATCATGTCCGTCTGTCTGAGAATGTGATAACTCAATAAGATTTTGAGCTAGAAAAACGAAATTTGATACATGAATTTCATAACAAATTTTGTGAATTTCTAATTAAAGTGTTAATGATATCCATTTACAGAAAGCCTCTTGTCTGAGTAGAAGTAAACATGATAAATAAGAAATTAAATGAGGTAGATTTGTTTATTTATCTAAAATTTGATGCACAGATTTATCGTTTAGAAAGTAGATTCTTATAAAAGTTAGAATAAAATTTGTCAAGGACCTTCTCTCTCAAGAATATAAACACGATAACTTAAAAGCGCGATGATTGAAATAAATGATATTTGATATACGAGCTCGTAACTATAACTGTAGCTCTAAGCAAAGTTTAGTTATGTTAACGTCACTTTTATCGCAACACTAGGCCTATTTTGGAACACTAGAGAACTGTTAATTTTGGAGCACGGTCAGAGGGCTAGGACGATACTGGAACTGGCAACCCCCTCTCAAACTTCCACACCACACCAGAGCAAAGACGTATCACCCCAATGGATTTATCATGCACCAGACTTGCTTACACAACGGTTCTTATGTGGAATCGGGTCTCGAACCTGAAAGCTCTAAAATTCCGAAGATGAAACCTTACCACTAAGCCACCACAACTCTCTAAGTAAAAAAAAAAAAAAAGAAATCTGACTGACTTAAACTAATAGTTCCAACTAAAATATTAGCTTCAGTCAGTATGAAAAAATATACCTAAAATACCTATTCAATTTTCTTGTACTTGTGTCAGCAATTATGCCAAAAATAGGCAGTATCTTCGATAAAAATTCACGCCATTGATAGTTTGTAATTATTGTTCGCCGAATAACATCTTATCATTCTAAATTAAAAAACAGTTTTAAATTAGGCTTTTCAATCAGTTTTCTGATTCATTAGCTAAGCAGCTTAAGTGATAAGATTTAATAAGCGAAATCAGTTCAGTTGTTGAAATTGAGGACTGTATGAAGGCTTTGTTTTGGGAAATATTTTGAAAATGAATAAGGGTGTGGGGATGCGAACACTGATGACGCTTAGAAATGTTATGGGCTTTCAATTAGAATAAAAACTGGTAAAATTGACGCAAAGGCTGTGATTGATTTGATTTGTTCAGATTTTTTTGGCGCAAGAGCCATGTTTTGACCTTGCTGCCCCAAACCATTATTAAAACCATATCAATGTGTAATAATTAAAAACGGATAATGTATTAAAAAAAACTTTAGAAATGCTAAAATTTGAATAAATCTCAGAATAAGTCAGAATTAATCTCAGAATAGACTTTAAAAATTCTAAAATTTGAGTTTGCGGTGTCTTGCCGAGTAATAAAGGTAGTGGAGTGTTCGCGTTTTGAAAAAATATCTAACATTGAACATTGAAACCTGAGCATTCTGATATTATATGTTGGACAGACATTTGACAGTCACCTTGATAGCAAAGAGGTGGTTGTTCAAGCAACAAGTGAAGATGTGTGTATCTGGTATATCCAATACGTAAACGAGTTAAAACTTTGTCTGCTTTTCGATTTGTAATGAAGACCAAGGTTTTATAGCATGTAGATTATTGTTAGTTTCAAAGTCCCACTGAGTTTGCCATTTGGAATAAAGAAGCATTTTAGTGTGCTTATTTAAGTCGCCTACAAGAACGATGTAATCGTTGAAATACTTGCCAATTTAGCAGCCTTGCCTGCCTTCTCATTGCCTTTAATTCCTACATGAGAGGGTATCCAACAGAATAAAATACAAAAATATTAACACTTTTACTCAATTTTTTCTCTTTAACATTGTTATTTAGTGCCATGCATTTTCTTTTAGTTTTTTCATGTTACATAATTTAGAACGATTTTAATAGCATATTGTTTACTTAGTCAATATTTAATCCTTTTATCCATATACGTTATGCCTGCTCTTATTTTAGATGTTTTAGATTTAATCATGCAATGTGAAAAACTAACTAATTGCACTTATCAATTATCATGAGAAATTTCAATATTTTTAGAATTTTAACACATTTTATACAAAATCACCATATATTTTAACACCATGAACTTGTTTATCTATATCTATATCTATACTTATAATAAAGCTCAATGTGTGTGTGTGTGTGTGTGCGTGCGTGTGTGTGTGTGTGTGTGTGTGCGTGCGTGCGTGTGTGTGTGTGTGTGTTGGCGCTCTACAGGCCAGACCGTTGGACCTACAGCTACCAAATTTGGTATATGTATACCTTGGAGGTCGGGAATGTGCACCTCGGAGCCCTTTTTCCGAATTTTTAATTAGAATTTGAATTAATTAAAATTTTAACGAAATTTCGACGTTTTTCCGCTATAACTTTCAAAAATATTATCGCACAAACATGACTTTTACATCAAATTAAAGATTAAAAAATTATCTTTATAATGGTATCAGTGTTTTAATGTATAACTTAAGCCTCTATTTTTAACGAATTTTTAAAGAAATATTTTAACTATGTTTTTTTGATCACGTGACCGGATAAAAGAAAAGAAAACAATGACGGATGTTCAAATAATAATAAAAAATACTATCATCGTAAATCAAGTCTAAAGAAATGATACTTTCAGCACGGGACTGGATAAAATAACATAAATATAAAAAGTGATACTTTCTAAAAAAATAAATGCAAGGCAAAGGATTCTATAATCGTTTGCAATATCTAAATGATTAATTCAATAAATCTTCTTTATTTACGGTAAACCTGATTGAATTTAGACAGGATATGCATTGAAATCCCGACTTAATGGCATATTTCTATAATCGTTTGCAATATCTGTATCATTAATTTAATAATTCTTTTTCGCTTTCTTTCAAAAAACATATTTAATATTTTGACAACATCACCGAAAAATACATTTTTAATATTTTGGAAGCATAACCGATAATTAAAACTGACTGATTTATAAAATTAAAGAATATTATCAAGAAAACGGGTTCTTTTAGAACTTTCCGTCCATCATCTTAAAGAAAATATTAATTTCAGGCCAATAAATGCCCGGAATTACTTCAAGGCTAATGAATATGTGATTTAATTGAAAATTTTAGAACGCATTACTCATGGCGAACCAGCTGGTCGCCAAAGGCGGCTAGTACACCATACGTTTGGCGCAGTATGGCCATGAATGGCTCTTGCGCCAATAAAACCAACCAATCAGCCAACAGAATAAAACAGTAAATTCCAGAGGTCAGTTTGTTAAAAATTTCTAAAACTATGAAAATCAAAAGAAAGCTCAAGTATCCGGGCAGACCTGACAAACCAAGAACGCGTGGTCATTTTTTTCATTTATTGGTTGATTGAGTGATTTGTTGAAAAAAGAAAGATACACAAAATAAAGTTCCCGCTCAACATCTAAAATGTTTCCCTATGCTTTGTTTCAGATGGCTGGCACCGCATTCATTAATGTTCCTAAATGGTCATTTCTAGATCTATGTTAATCTCGCTACTCTTTCCTCCCACAAATGTTACTTATGTTGAAAGAAGAATAGGAGGCCATTATATTCTAGATTAATATATTAGTTATATATTTACAAAAGACATTCTGCTAAATCAAAGTCCGTTTGTTCATGTCGAAGACCACCTACTCTGTCCGTCCTTATCTGACCCCAACGGTCAATCCTCTCTGGGGGGAGGTGATCTTTGAAATCGGGGTGTAAGATTTGGCAAAATATCGCCCTGTGTGAAGGAGAAACATGGTCGATCCTTACAATAATTCCGAGCATCTGATAGAAGTATCTCCCCCCACACTCACATTTTCCCTTCCTCCCACCATAAAAAAACTCTTAATAGCGCGTCCTTTCAGGAGTAATGAACTACATTCGGCCCAAACATGACCGAGTGTCATCCCAACCCCTCACCCATCACAGAACAGATCACTCGGGGTCCTCTAAAAGTCGCCTCACGTCTTCCCACATGACCACTTGTAAGGTTGAGCGCGCACGGGTTTATCGGAAGCATCCCTCTTGTCTTCGGATCGGAAATCTGCCGCAGAGAATCAGATAGGAATGATCGTCACGCCATCAATGTGAATGGCACGAACGGCGTGACAGATCACTTTTCTTCTAACCTACTTCTAAATATAAGCACTGGGGGCAGTTCGGTTGCATGACAGGACGCTTACTTTTCCCGCAGTGCTAACGGCGGCTTCACGTGAAATATCGTTCAACAGCAAGACAAACCATCTACAAAAAATCAGAAGAGTATTATGACCGCTGGCTTATTACTAGGGCGGGTTTCTAAGAAACTCAAGATAAAACTATATTGTTAGCTTGATGTCTTTGATGAAAAGTTAGCAAGAAGATAATATTGGTTGAATTTAAATTACGTTAAAGTATCATCGTTCGAAGGAAAACATTTTAAAAACTATTTATTTGTTTTAGATATATTCTCAATTATAAACACTATAAATACAAAAAAAAATTGATTGAAAATATAATTTATTTTAAGAACTAGGAAAACTTGAAATAAATTTTAATGAAAATTTCTCAAAATGGTGAACATTCTACACAAAATGGTAATGCAGCAATACTATTTTTCTTTGTATACAAGTTATAGAATGTACTAATGAATGAAATGAACCAAAATCTAAGAAAATTTTTGAGATGCAAAGAAGTGATGGGTAAAAATATACAGTAAAAGCTCATTATTCGGTCTTCCTTCATTCGCGGTTTCGCTATTCGCTGATTAAAAAAATGCAACCCAATTCCTCTATTCGCGGCTAAAAATTTCTTTATTCGCGGAACTTATAAGTACATACATAATAATAAAAGGATTCCAATAGGTATCCAAACCAATAATCCTTTGTAAATGCCGTCAAATGGACTAATGAAAAAAGAAAAATAGATCTTATTACAACTTTGCCTAAAGTATGTTGTTAAATGCAAACTGAAAACATAGCCGAAATCGCGAATGGATTAGGACGAGATATGTTCGTGCAGATAGAATCAAGTGGCATTCAGGAATGGCTTGAGTCGCAAGATGAAGATTTGACTGAAACCGACTTGGAGGAAATGTGAAATTCACAGCCCATTGAAGAAGAGGCTTCAACAGGCACTGGAATTTCATTTGGAAAAATCTTATTGAAGGTTTAAGAATGGCAAATGAGCTTTGCAATTTCTTTAGGAACATTGATCCGTCTATGGAACGAAGTCTTATTTTTAAGAGGCAAATTGCTAATGCGACTGCTGCGTATCAGTCTGAATGGAAGGAGCTTTTAAAAACTGCCAAGCAAGAGAAAATGACAAAATTCTTCAAACCATTGCCTAAGCCTTAAGGTAATGAATCAAAATGTTCAAAAACTTCAATTAAATTGATTTTTTTATATATTTGCCTTTTTTTAAAAAAATTTTGTCACCTAGGAATGCATCCCCTATAATCTCATATAAATGACCATTCCGTATTCACGGTTTCTGTATTCCCGGCATATTTATGGAACATATACCACACGAATAAAGAACTTTTACTGTATTAGCTTGCTGTCTTTGACGAAAAGTTAGCTCGCAGTCAATATTGGTTGAATTTAAATTACGTTAAGGTATCCGGCTACGTTCGAAGGAAAACCTTTTAAAAACTATTTATGGGTTTTAGATATATTCTCAATTATAAACATTATATATATAAAAAATTGTTTGAAAATATAATGTATTTTAAGAACTAGGAAAACTTGTAGTAGTAAATTTCAATGAAAATTAATCAAAATGGTTCAACACTCTACATAAAATTTTAATGCAGCAATCCTACTTTTCTTTGTACACGAGTTACAAAATATAATGATGAAGGAAATGAACCAAAATTTAAGAAACATTTTGAGACGCAAAGAAGTTACTGGTAAAAATATGCGTATATATGCATTTATTCCATGCATTTTCAAGTACGAATGTTTTGAGGATATCAGTACTGTCTTCATCTATACACTTATTATAAATGTAAAAGTTTTGATGAACTAATAAATAGATGGAGGTTTGTCCGTCAATCATGTCAAAACGGCAGAACAGAATGGGATGAAATTTAGCACAGATTATAGTATTTTATATAACGAGAAAATAAAAATAAAATAAAACGATTATTGTTCAATCCAGGTGCTCTTATTTTGGTCCTCCTGGTCAAAAACGCAGTCTCTTGCTGAAATGTCCCGAAAGAGTGGAACACGTGCCTCGCATGACCTTCCCGACTTGCGAAACTCCCACCTTACGAGTGACTTCTGTGTTGTCCCTATTCCATGAAGGACAATGCTCTCCGCATGACGTGCTTTTCACGTCGCTAATTAAACATCTGATACATATGGAAGGACAAACGAAAGTGAAAAGAATCTGGTGCTATCTAACAAAATAGATGTAAGGACTCCCAGTCCACCACCAAAATGCAATCCCCTGCGAGTTGTTTGATATTAAATGCATTATTTGATATTATTATATTCATGGCTATTATTATTCTATTTGTAGTTATGGAGTACATATTTCGTATCGGTTCCTGACTTAGAGGGTAGAGCATCGTCTCCGGGATCCTGACGGGCCGCGGTGGCCTGGTGGTAAGGTCTCGGCTTCGAAACCGGAGGGTTTCAGGTTCGAGACTCGATTCCACCGAAGAACCGTCGTGTGAGGGGGTCTCTTGCACGTTAAATCTGTTAGGCCAAACGTCCTCCCGCTGCTGAGGTCAGTCCCAAAATAGCCCTCGTGTTGCTTTAAACGGGACGTTAATCTAACTAAATTAAGCTAAACAAACCGGGATCTTGACGTCCTGGATTCGGACATGGTTATTCCCTACCCTATGTTCTAGCTGTGAGGTGTGTCAAGTCGAGTTCCAACGACCTGTTCATTCGACATGTGAGCCACATATTCCCCCTTTGACCCATCTTGTGGTTTTCTGGATTCCTTTACTTCTTACTCAGGGACTATATCATGCTTTACGTTCGCTCCCAAGGCATGGACTGATTGGTCATGGCAGCGGCCGATAGAGGGCCGAGGAAACAATTACGGTTACAACTGTTGTTCCTTTGCTTCACAGTAAGTTCTTCCAGAGCAAATTTCTGAAAAGAGACAATAGCAGGCATATTGATGTTAAAAACTAACGCGTTTTCTTTGTGTTATAAGTTATTCAAGTAAAAAATAACCATGAAACATAAAAATTAAAGTATAATTTGTATACAATAATACCATTAAAAAGAAACATCTTATCAACTCTTCTTAACTACAAATATTCGGTAGAATCGACAAGCAACAAATGAACCGAGGAGGAAGGTCGAGGGAGGAAGGCGTGGTTCACCTGACGGATGGACCCGCTGTAGGAAAGGCCATTAATAAAGAGCCCCCCTGTAAAAAGGGGTTGTGCAAGCGAATATGTGAGTGTCATTGTGATTTGAGCTTGAAGTTGGAGTTCTGCCCTCAGGTACTCAGGGGTTTTTACTCTCAGAAGCTTCTTCACCCCTCTTTCCCTGATATCTTAGACTTGATTTGAATAGAAGTTCAATTCAAGGGGGGGGGGGGTATCCGTATTTATTATTAAGTTATAATTATAATAAATATTGTAGAATTATAATAATTATAATAAATGTTTTCTGCAGCTTGCCACATTCTGTTTAGATTCCAGGAACATTCCAAAGAGTAGTACTCTACATACACATTTTTATTTTCTGTTATTTTTGTGTTTGTACGTAGAATTTATATGTATTTGTATTTTTGTGTGTGTGTGTGTTGTTCTTTTTTTTCCCCCTCACTCTTTTTCTGTCCTCGTTTCCGGTTTTTTTTATTTTTTTATTTTTATTAACATTTTTCAGAATCTGCATGATTTTTAACTTAATAAGCCAAATCCATCTCCCCTTTGAACTACAAAAAGCTCATTGCTTTCGGCTTTGTTTTACCCAATATTAAAATCCCTTGCCAAATATCAATCTATAATTGTCAGAAGACGAACAAATAGTCACAGGGATGGATAGAAAAGGAGCGTCTTTCCATGTCTCTCCCACTTCATGCTCATGACACTGTTTAAATAACCAGAGGGTTATAGTTAAAGAGACATGAAGCGGTGTTGTGTGTGTATCCTAGAAAAGTTTACCAACCCTGGTGTAAAAGTTTTCTTCACTACCACCTGTTTGAAATGGTGTCATTCCTTCAGACGTGGGCTACTATATTTCTTTACAGACTGCAAATTGGTCTAATACCCCATCCTTGTGCAATTTGCTCGTTATCATATAATAATGCAAGTGACAAATCTCACAACCACTCCCAGACAAGAACGGGAACAATCAAAAAAAGGAACAGTAAAAAAAAAAGGCCTTCCTAACTCACTTTCGATAGCTGTAAGGATTACCTGTTTGCGCAGGCAATTGAGGTCATTTGAAAGATTACAAACAAGTTTTATTCGCTAAGTTTTCAAACAAAAGCCTCAAGAGTCTTTGATAGAAAAGAGGGAAGTTGAGGGAGGTTTGGTGACGTCAGAGGCTGGTAAGGCGTGTGTCTGCCCTATATTTCCTTACAACAACAACCTTAAACCAGATCAGCATCTCATTTCAAGGTATCTCAAGGACGTTTGGAAAAGTGTTAAATTCCGCTGTGGCTTGCTTCAAAGTGCAAGAAATTAGTCCACCTTTTATGCAAATCAGTTAATCTCTCTCTCTTCATTTTTTTATTTATTAATTTTTTAAAGCATGCGAACGAAGAAAGTGAAAAAAAGGGCCACAAACAAGAAAAGGATTTTTGATAACAGAAGTAGTAAATAAACGCCAGCTCGAAAGGAAACATAAATAAATAATGAGCGGGTTAAAAAAAAAGAATATGGCTCACTTTTTTAAGAATGTACCGTGTTATCACTGTCACATTTAAAGCGCTTTAGCCAGAGCACGCGATTGTTGAATAGTTCTCAAAACGTCGCTTCTTTTATCGTTTCTGACAAGCGATGAGAAACTCGACGCCGTAACCATGACGACAGCAAAAAGTCGAAGTTGAAGTTTATTTTTATTTTTTTCCTTCTCTTCTTTTTTTGGAAGCCGGTGAAAGAGTAGATGTTTTTAAATGGACGAAATCAATTCTAGAGAGTTTTAAAGAGTGTGAAAACGAAAGTAACGGTATTAAAGTGTGGTTCTTTATCAAAAACGGTTTAACTTTTAATGTTAACGATTAACTTTAACGACTTCTAGTCCGTTTCTTTCAATTTTTTTAATAAAATCTTATTGCATCCGATTAGTTACAACTGGAACGTTTTCCTAATCGATAAAATATCATATAAACAGTTTTAAGTAAACTATTTATTACATCATATTGGAAATATTAAGGCTTTTTCATCAAATTCACTATTATTACAGTTTGAATGAAATAATTCGAATCTATCTACTTCTATAAGATTTTTTTGTAAATCGCTAAATCAGAATCAGCTTTGCTTCTAATTTGCTATTAAAATAAAATATTTTTATTAAGAATTCATTTTTATATAAATAATCATTCTATCTAATTCTGAGCATATTAATTATCTTATTATTATTAATTATCTTATTATTATTTTGTCATTTTCTCTTACACGGCAGTTTTCAAAATCTCCTTCCATTCAGACTGATACGCAGCAGTCGCATTAGCAATTTGCCTCTTAAAAATAAGATCCATAATAATGTTGTTAGATAAATAATGTTCCATAGACAGATCAATGTTCATTAAGAAATCGCAAAGCTCATTTGCCATTCTGAAATCTTCACTGAGATTTTTCAAATTAAATGTCACGTTTCCAGTGCTTGTTGAAGTCTCTTCTTCAATGGGCTGTGAATTTAAGTCATTTCCTCCAAGTCGGTTTCAGTCAGATCTTCATCTTGCGATTAAAGCAATTCCTAAATGTCACTTGATTCTATCTGTTCGAACCCATCTCGTCCTATTCCATTCGTGATTTCGGCTATTGTTTGCAGTTTGCATTTAACAATATACTTTAGACAAAGTTGTAATGAGATCTATTTTACTTTTTTTATTAGTCCATTTGACGGCATTTACAAAAGATATTGGGTTGGATACCTACTGGAATCCTTTTATTATTGTGAATGTAATCATTAGATCCGCGAATAAAGAAATTTTTAGCCGCGAATATAGGAATTGGATCGCATTTTTTAAATCCGCGAATAGTGAAAACGCGAATAAGGAGCTTTTACTGTATTTATTAATATTTCATATTTTTTTTACTGGAAAACTGAATTTCAAACCCCTAAAAATTATAACTGTATTGCAATAATTCATCAGTAAGTCATTGGCAATCAAATTTCAAATCCAATATCTGTAACACTACTGAATAACCTAATACATAACTTAACATCCCTTAGAAATGTGGTTAGAATTTCAAAAAATTACATGACCTAGTTTTACTCGCAAAGCTTGACTACATAGAATATCTATCTCCATTTTTAAACTAAATTCTGTTAAATTACGTTAATGATTATTTTATAAATAAGTGTTTAATTGGGACTATTTAACTAGATCTAATTAAACACTTGATAGGTTTTTATATACTGATTGCTTAAAACGCATTTGACTGGAAAAACGTTTAAAAAAATGGCCACTTTAAAGAATTCTAGAATGGCCACAATTAGGTCATCAACATCCGCAATGAGGGCAAGTATTGGCAAATGTATCTTTCACTACGGTTACGAATAAGAATAATAATATAACTTCTATCAGTTTCATATAAGAAGAAAAGAATAATTGTTGGGGGCTTGCTGTAAGTTGTCCAAGTAAAAAAAAAAAAAAAATGAAACGTTATGAATCGAAATTTTTTTTCTAAAATTTTATTATTTAAATGAATTAAATATTGTTATTTCACCATAGAATCAACTTTATTTTTTTTAATTCAACTTTTACATCGTTTTATTTTGCTACTGAATCGCTATTGCAAAGATGGAAAGTTTTATCAAATCCAAAAAGTAAATAAATAGATAAAAATAAGCAATTGATTTGTAAGAATAGACTCAGAATGATATCAACTTAAAAATTGTTCGTATTCAACATACACTAGAACTTCAATTACTTTGGATTAATTGGGACGAAACCCGATTTGGGCAATGAATATTCGAATAATTGGATAATTGCCGGAAAATTAGCATCTTAAGAAGGGCATAAAATTGCTTGGAACATGTCAATTTAATGACTGTTAAGAAAAGTACTGTTTTTTATATTTTTAATACTCCGATAATGTATTAAAAATCAGTGTTGCAACATATGTTAAAGCTACTTTTAGCTGCCTTTACTTGGTCCTGTTTTTATTCGAAACGATTTCGTTTGCGGAATTTCCTTTTCTGCATTTCCTCCCCAATTCTCTCAAACCTGTCCTGATAACTGGAATTCGAAAAGTCGTTCTCGTTATATTATTGCGTATACCACATTTTCTTTCTTATGAAATATTTTTTTCCCACTAATTAAAAGAATACTTTTGGAAAATGGAACAAGGGACTGCAGGCGGTAGTATACTCAATTTAAACGTAAACAATCCGGATACTGGCAGGGCTCAAACGATTTTCGATCCCGGGGCAGATCGGGTTTCATTAAAAAAAAATTTAATCACGCCGTTTTTTCCTTCATTCTCGAACATAAATGGGGCCGCGGTGGCCTGGTGGTAAGGTCTCGGCTTCGGAACCGGAGGGTTTCTGGTTCGAGACTCGATTCCACCGAAGAACCGTCGTATGAGGGGGTCTCTTGCACGTTAAATCTGTCAGGTCAAACGTCCTCCCGTTGGTGTGGTATGGAAGGGGGTGCCAGTTCAGTTGTCGTCCCCGTCATTCAAAATTACGAGGTCAGTCCCAAAATAGCCCTCGTGTTGCTTTAAAACGGGACGTTAATATAACTAAACTAAAATAAACTCGAAGATGCAGAATTTTGTTCAGAATAACTACCACTTTGCAATTGCATGTTATTTTCTTCTTTAATAACAATGAAAACTGCTTAGACGACAAAGTTATTAACAAAAAGGAGAAGAAAAAGAAAAAAGAAAACCACCTGCGGATCCCTCACGTCACGCATTAATTACCGTTTGTTTGCTAAGAGATCACCGCACCAACCGATCATCAGGCATGCAAATGAGCTGGAAGAGAGGGTGCAGACAATCGCCCCTCTACAGTTACATTCACCTGTGCTCGGCGAGCCGTGACTGCAGGAGGAAAAGAGAAGAACCCAAGGACGTTTCCCGCGAAAAACAATCAAAGAACGTCGCTAACTGCCGCTCGACTTTCATGTAATCCAACGCGTTTTCGAAACCAGGTTTCTTTTATTCTTTTACGGAATGAGCATTCCCCACTACCACCTCCCTCTTTGCCATGCTTATTATATGCATTGCCTCGAAACGCATCTGAAAGGTCGTTTGGTAATAACCGGCGCGGCTAAGGTCGTTCTTTTGTGTTCTGAGTGAGTTTGCGAAACATTGTACAGGCGGTTAAAAACAACCGAAATAACAACAAGCAAAGAAAAAAGAAAAAAAAATGAGTCGATAGCAAAATCAAAATAAGTAAATAAAGCATTGTTTAATATTTTGATTAGTGAATTCTTTATAGCTTACTAAACGAAAGAGTAAAAAAAAATTATTTAAATATACAATAAAAATATCGTTTGTTGCTTTAAAACTCAAAGAATACGAACAGATTTTACAATCAAGAACAGAGAAGAAATGACAAATAGCAGAATACAATATGTTGCAGGCAGACGATTTTTTTTATTTCTTTATATTCTATTAAAATGTTTCCAAAAACACTTTTTAAAGAATTACTTCGAAAAACAAATCATGATCGTCTGTTAACAAAATAATTTCTCTTTATCGTTTTCAACAAGCAATCTTTGCAACAGAAAAGAGTGCCCAGATTAAAAAGTATTCTATTTTTACTCATTTCCAAGAACTGAGCTTTGTTATTGATTTGATTTCGCATTTCTTGGAATGGAGAAAAAGAAGAAGATGCTATTTTTAAAGTATTGTGAAAAGCTAATGTATCAAATCTCTTTCAGCTGCTTTTTTTTTAAAATGCTTTTCAGCCTACATCTGTTCTTTTCACTGAAAAATGAATTCTAAAATAAAAATACTTTCATGCCATTTATTCATAAAAAATTCGTACTTAATTGACACGAATTCTTTTCTTAAAGCTTTTCTTATTCTGCTTTATTTGTGACAAAAGAGAATTTGGTGATGATTATTTCATCTCATAATCAATTATTTTAACTTTTTTATTGTCCTTTTTTATTTGTTCATTAAAATTGTTGTTCTTACTTTCGAAATGAAATTTTTAATTTTCTTCCAATTTCTTGACCTTATTTCTTGAAACTGTTGTTCTTTGAATTGAAACTCTTATTTTCTCTTCTAGTTTCGTGACCTTATTTGTTGAAATTATAGTTCTTGTGAATTAAAATTCTTATTTTTTCTTCTAATTTGGTAACCTTATTTGATTGAAATTTTTTTTGCGTTGTTAATAGTTAATATTATTTAAATAACGATTGTCATTCGCAGATCAAATCGGTAAATAATTACAACTATATGGGGCAAAAGTTATATGCAGGAAAACAAGAATATATTAATGTTCCAAGGAATACCAAGCTGCATGTGAATCAACGCAATAAAAATATAAACATAGTACATTTTATTATAAAAAATATTTTTACTTAAATTATCCTAAAACGCAAAATATTTTTATTGAAAGCTATTGTAATAATTAAAATGAGAACAAATTTAAAAGTTAAAATTGCATATTGTACCAAACGATTATCAATAAACGCCTAAAGCAAATTTCTAAAAGTTTTTAATAATTTAAAAAAAGTAATACTAAATTTGAAAAAAGAACTACAACTTACAAATGGCAGTTTGGAAACAAGAAATGATTGTTAAAATTGTTTAAAATATCTATAAATTCTTTTATTCAGAAATAATAAAATACTAAAGATTAAATAATTTTCTTAAATATGGAATTCGATTAATGACGAAATTATGATAGTATATGAATAAATGGAGATTTAACAAACCAGAAATAAATTCCCAGTTTTGCTAACAGTACTTTAAATTTTAAGCCTAAGATTCAACGCAAACAAATAAATACTCTAGAAAAAAAATCGAGCTGACTTATAAAGAGCCTTATTTTATAAATAAAATTGGAAAAACAAGAAATAAAGAAAATAATAGTATATAAGCTTAGTGTTAACATTTGATCCTATAGTTCTGGCAATATACTTAACATTGAACTCAAACTTTTAATGCTATAAATTTAATTGAAGGTCTTTTTTAACTGTCTTTGTGTCTTCTCCTTTATTCTATTTATCTTATTTGCTAGGTAAAAATATTTTTTTCTGCTTTCATTACAGAAGCAAATCGTATCTTGCGATACGAAATCGAATATGAATATGATATTCTTTTTTTAAATCTGTCTAAAAATATTTATATTTCTTAGAAAACAAAGAAACTAAAAATATATGAGAAAAAATCGTTTGCTCTTCTTATTTTTCTTCTAAACTCCTTGCTAAGAACAAGAACGTTAGAAAAAAAAATAACAAAGAAACTGTGAAAATTTATCTTTAAAAAAAATCTATCAAAATTTGGAATTATTTATTTATTTTTTATATTCTGCAATGTGTGTTTAAATATCAAAATTATGTGCATTTCACAATTATCTGCTTATATTTTACGATTTTTGCATCAAACAAAACAATGTTCCAATAATTTTGTTGTTACTGTGAGGATCATTTTTACATGATATGGAAATTTATCCACTTTTTTAAAGATTTTTGTGATGTAAAATTATATTTGCAGCTATTATTGAAATACTACCAAAACATAATTTTACTGTCCATTTTATTAGTAATCGGTATTGCTTTGCAAATATTGGGTTGGGGCATAATTATCAGCAGTTTCTAAACAATATTATTAGGACTTACTTACCTCCCTTTATTTTGAAAAAGGTAAATTAAAAATCTAACAGTCAAATTTTTCAATTCGGAGTGTAGGCACCATCTTCTTCAATAACCGACAGATGGTTGAATGATCCACATCGAAGTTATTGACCAACATTCGAGTTGTCAAGCTTTCGTTCCCTTCAACGATTGCCAAAAGTGCCTGGTCATCGAAATCCGATACCCGATCTCTCTTTTTATCTTATCTTCTAGAATAGTGTCGCCAGATTTGAAACGGGCAAAACATTCCCGCCATCGACTTTTGATGATTGGGCCCTCACCATTAGCTCGTTGAGATCACGAAATGACAGTTCTCCTTTCCATCCTTTTTCAGAGTGGTACAGCATAATATGACGAATATGATACACATTTTTATATCTAAAAGAATATTTTTATTCATAAATTTATAGAATCGGGTCGGTCTAATGACATTTTGTGATACCAAGCCTAATGGGAGTAGCTCTTTCGAATTAAGGCAGAAGTGTGCGCCTTTCGTTGTTAACGAGCACCATTAAGGTGAAAGTATGACTTTGCACGAACACACACGGCACAGTCCTTTTAAGGGGGCGGTCGAACTCATTCGTCCATCCTCAAGTCAGAATTTAGATCCGAATCAGAGACCGACTCATCCCTGATTCAGTACCCCCAGAGGTGTCATTTGTTATGGGAACTTGGAGGACTTTGCAGTCTCGACATATTTAACGTGCCTCAACTGCCATTAGCCAACACGGTGGTCTTTGGATAAGACGAGGACAGAACCCGCGACCTTTCGGCTACGAGACTGACGCTCTACCAATCAGGCTACAGCGGCCCATCATAGTTGTAGATTTGTTTAAGAATGCGGAGGAAATTAGGTGACAAACAGTCTGTATTGCCTTCTATACACATATGAATACATGGTTCAAAAGCTTATAGATTTATATGACTGAAATTTATTGCATAGAGTTTCAGTCAAAATTGCATGTATGTGTTCAAATTTGGACCAAATATTTCACAGCAGAATTATTTTATATATATTTATAAAAATGAGTTCATACGATACCAGGCTACCGTGGCCCTTCATAAATTTGTAAAATATTGTAAATATTTATTAAAATATAGCATGTCTAAGAAAACCTGATAATTAAGCACCAACATAATAATAACTCCAAATTAACTAAGTAATTAATAAATTGACCCACAAAAAATAAAGTATGTCCTGAATGGAAATGGAAGCATGAACATGAAATCGAAACTTCTTTCGCAATAAATGACGCAATATAATCATCGAGGTAAAAATCACTGAAAAAAAAAGTCATCCTTGACAATAGGCGAAGTGAAACAGCAGCCTGTAGCCCGAATCCCAAGTCTGTCAGAACTCGCATTCGTTCCAATTATTCGGCGAGGAAGGATTAAAAAGTGATTAATGGGCTGTTTATTTACCATCGTATTCCCAAACAATGTCGGAAACGGGAAAGTGATCAAGGAATGAACAAATAAAAAAAGGAAATCGAGGAAACCTGAATTCGTTTCCCGAAACTTCGAGGAGATGCAACAGCGCAAGAGACCAGCTCCGCCAAGAGCAAGGTGAAAGAGTTACCTTCCATGGTGACCCCAATAAGGCAAAAACTGGTCTCTCTTGCCTTCGTTTGCGGGTGCAGACAAACCTCCGCATTGCTGGGAGGCTCTGACCCAGCCACCTAAAGCGTCAGGAGAGTGCCCGTCTCGACCCAACCACGCGACTGATGCCGATGACATCCAACTGCTTATCGAATTCTTGAAGGTCAAGCGATTAGTTTTACTTTTTTTTAACATGAGTATCATGTGCGGGTTAACTCATAACCTAGGGAGACTCAAAGATCAACAGGTTTTTCTTCTGGAGAGTGTGATTAAATTTGAAAGAAGGGCAAATTTAAGTTCATTACTATTTTTAATTAAGAATTATATCGGTAAGACGCAGTGAAGTTCCAGCTCAACATCTAAAGGCCTTATTACACGGCAAAATTTTTCCCGCACTTTCCATCAGCAAACGACAAGGAAAGTGACGCCTCTTCAAACTTTCACATGATTAGTTGAATTTCGTTTGTGGACAATATTTCGACAACATTTTCGAGCTGGTTCGAAAGAGTTATGGATTATGAATATTGCTTGACCGGTTTTCGAGGGTAGAAACGGAAAAGTGCTGACAAAATTTTATCGTATGATAAGGCTTTTAAGGCATTATCACACGGCAAAATATCGTCTGCACTTTCCGTCAGCTATTTTCTATTTCTACCCTCAGAACCGATCAAGCAAGTTTTTCATAATCGACAACTTTTTCTAACCAGCTAGAAAATGCCAACGATAGTGATGAAAATATTGTCCTCAAGCGAAATTCAACCAATCATGTAAAACTTTAAAGTGACGATGACGTCATTTCCTGCTGACGGAAAGTGCCGACGATATTTTGCCTGTGTGATAAGGCCTTAAAATGTTCCACTACGCTTTGTTTCAGATGGCTGGAGCAGCATTCATTCATGGGCCTAAATGGTCATTTCTAGATCTAACTTAATCGCCTTACTCTTTCCTCTCAGAAATGTTGCTTATGTTGAAAGAAGAATAGGAGGCCATTATATTCTAGATTAATATGTTAGTTATATATTTACAATAGGAATTTACAAAAAACATTCTGCTAAATCGAAGTCCGTCCCTTGTTCTTATCTGACCCCACCGGTCTGTCCTCTCTGGGGGTTGCGACCTTCGAGCTCGGGATGCAAGATTTGGCGAAATATCGCCCTGTGTAGGGAGAAGCATGGTCGATCCTTACTGATGCCTAGACTATTTACTTGAATGCTTAAAAAAATTTAACTCACGATGGTCTTAAGTTATCTCATTTGGTTTGGTTACCACCCACTCCCCAAAGTTTCTTTTAGTCTGTTTGGAACTGGTATTTAAATTCAAATAGTGGGCAGATGAGGTGGACATGTCTAATCTACTGGGGAAGATATGGTTAATGTATATCGGATGATATGAGCCTTTGGTTGTTGTCAATCACCCCGTTACAACAAAGTATTCCAATATAAACTTCCAATATAGACCAACTATTAACCCCTTGCGTACCAGATGGCGCTCTCTAGCGCACGCGCAAATCCCAGATTTCTGGGGATACTGACCTTGACGTTACGACGCTGTTGGGTGTGCTACAATGTTGAAAAAAAAACTGAAATGACAATACATTTATGTAAAAAAGCTTTTTGTTCCAAGAAAACTTAAACTCATCACTATCAATACTCATAAAAAAATTTCAGTTTTTGAAACATTACTGACTCTGTATAATAAGGATAATTAATTTTAAAAGTTTTTACAATTTAGAAGGAATTTGGTTGGTAGAGGGTCAGTCTCGTAACCGAAAGGTACCGATTTCTGTCCTTGTCTCGGCCAACGATTGCCGTGTTGGCTAATGGCAGGAGGGGCATGTTAAATAGGTCGTGACTGCAAAGTCCTTCAAGTTTCCATGACAAAACGATACCTGTGGGGTATCTGAATCTGGGATGAGTCGGTCTCTGATTTGGATCTAAATTCTGACTTGCGGATGGATGAATGAGTGTGTGAATGAGCTCGACCGCCCCCTTAAAAGGGTTGTGTCGTCTGTGTTCGAGCAAAGTCTTACTTACACCTTAACGGTGCTCGTGAACAACGAAAGGCGCACACTTCTGTCTTGATTCGAAAGAGCTCCGCTCATTCGGGATTGATATGACCAAGTGGCATTAGAACCACCACCAGTAATTTATTTTTCCTATTTCGAAGATATGACTGATGCAATGTCTGTATATCTACATAATTGTGATGTTTCAGATAGGAACTCATTAAAGGCGATGAGTCCGCAGACAGTTGCCAGTTCTGCTATTCTACAAGCACCCCACTTGTTTAAAAATTAAAGAGACAAAACAGATTGGATAATACCTAAATAAAATAATATAGCCATCTCAAAGTCATCTGGTTTGGTTTTATTTCACTGATTAGACTAATTTTATAGTTTTGAATGAGTACAGACTTATAATCTCAAGTTACAGATGCCTTACAAAAATTATACGTTGAATAGTACTCCAGAATTCAAAAATTTATAAAAGATGTCCCAAAATTAAAGCTGTAACCGTAACTGTTTTCCTCGGCCCTCTATCGGCCGCTGCCATGAACAATCAGTCCATGTCTTGGAAGCGAACGTAAAGCATGATGTAGTCCCCGAGTATTATTTTAATACATACATGTTAAATGTTGTTGTCCTAAATAGTTTTGTCCCCATGTAAATCATGTCCTTTAATGTCATTAAATGCATTTTTAACTAAATTGGCTTGATTTATTGATTTTAATAGTCCACCCTGACAGAATTAAAAATTTGGCGCCCTTTCGGTCACAAAGCAAAGTTTGAATTTGCAATCCTTCGTGCGGAAAAGTGTTGACAAACCTATTAAAAAACAGTTAATAGTTAAGGGTTAGTAAAAATTTGGAGCTTTGCATGATAGAACCACTTGTCTTTATTCTTGAACAATATTTCAAGAATAATGAAAGTCTGGCAATCAAAGTTTGAAAAATTGAGAATTGGTGCCTTAGATAGTGTGATTTAACATCACTGGAATCCTTTTTATGGAGTTATTTGAAATAAAAGTTCTATGCCAACAAGCACACGTGCATTGAAGGAGGAAATTCAATGTTGCATCAACGAAATTCAGCCACATTTAAGCAAAACAATCATAGAAAATGTTCGCAAAACAAGGCGTATGTGACAGCAAAGCTTTGGAGGCTATTTGTTTTATGTATATCCCTATATATGTATACCCCCATATATACCCTATCCTGTGTACTTTACGATTCAATCAGAATATAAAAATTTAAAGAAAAAGAACGTGTTTTTTAAAAATTTAATTCAAATCTTATGTTAAGATACTTTTGTTCTATCGTGAAACACTCCATTTTTACTAATCCTAACATATCAGATGTCAAATGGTGTTCTTTGTAGGGTTGACAACATTTTCTTGCAGGAATGGTGACGAATCCAAATCTTGACTTAATTTTAGGACATTCCTTTATTAATATCTAGATGCCTGAAACGCTGAAAATATTGGATTTAATATATTTCAACCTTACTAATACTGTAAATCTAACCTCAAATCGAATTACAGTTCTCATAACCAAGAATGCCAGTAATTTCTTTGACCTCACTTTAATTTATGATAGGTAAATTATTCTTTTCACACTCATAATATAGTGACTACACAACATAGTGAAATAAACCAAAGATCATAACGCATATTAAAATACTGTCAAACTAATAGTTCCCTTTTAGCAACCCATGATGTAATTAAAAATTCTTGAAACATCTTAGCAGATAAAAATGTTTTCCACAATTTGAAATAAATAAATAAATTCCGCAATAAATATTTTCTTACAGTCTGCAAAAAACTAACCTTATTACATTTTCTCAAGTTCTACTTGCTATATTTTCAGACTCAAAAAGAAAATGTATTTAACGATATATGCATCTCCCTTTCCACCAAATATCCTTTCCAGACAACTTAGGTCATAGCAATGCCGCATTTTTATTATTTTTTTTATCGTCATTTATATTTTTTCATCCTCGTAAATCGGTAGCAGACGTATTTTCGTCTTTACTTCGGAAGAAATGCTTTTCCAGAAATTAACCCGCGCAGTGAGATAAAGCTCGGAAAACTGGCAACGCAAAACACGAAACGGCGTTCTGAGATATGCCACATAACGGCGAAAACAAAAGAAGCTCTGTTTCGCAGACGAGAAAATGGGATTTAATTCTAGGAGCTTCTATGCGTAGCGCATAAATCGTCTGCAACAACTCTATACGGTTACAGCGAAAGTAATTAACTGCATCGATAAAGTGAAGTGCGCCACACATAAGAACAAATAAATGTTTATTCGAATGAGAAGTGTTCTTCCTGGTTAACAAATTTTTATATTTTTGGAAAATTAACTGAATTATTTGGCAACGGTGACTTCTTGAAATAAGTCTCATTAAGAAATGCTGTTCTCGAATGCCAAATTCTTTTAAATAATTCTTTGTTGTTTAAACGAAAGTGAAGTAACATGCATTTTTAAGAACGAAGTCACGAGAGAATGTTTAGTAGATGGAATGCAAAATGTTTTCTCTACAGTATTTGATTATGTTAGAATAAAATTTTGTTAAGCTTGTTTAAGTAAATTGGAATTTAATTTTATTAACTTCAAAGGAAATAACTAAATGAAGGCAGGAAACGATTTATTATCAATTTAATATTTATTTATGTAGATAAATGCTCTATTCTATACTAATGAGTTTATCGCTGTTGGATTCTAAGATGTGAATTCTCATTTAATAAATAAATCAAATTAATAATATTATAATCCAAATGAACAAAGTCAACTTAAATAATTTTAAAGAGTAAAGGAAATACCTTTGTAAATTAAATTACTTCATTTAATTTGTAGTTTATTAATTTTATTTTTCTCAATTTTGCTTTTGAAAGGGAAATTATAAAGCAAACGAGACTGTGGGTTATTAATTAATATAAATATAATATTTTAAATGAATTATATTTTATTTATTTTTACAATCCCTTTTTTTACAATATTTGAATGGAAATGTCATTCTTTAAATTTTAAATATAGTTTTAAACAGTTAAAATTTTGGAACCTAGTAGTTTATAGATTTAAATCATGGTGTTCTCAAATAAAATTTTTAATCGTCAATGGCTTTTATAATCAAAATAAGACGAATTTTTTAAAATTTGCTTATTTTCGTTGAATTTTTATCATCTTTTAATTACCATTCCAATAAGTATTTTTAAAGCAATATATTTTTTTTAAATATAAAATGAAAGAAGTCTAATATTTGAGCCTTATTGCAATTTTTAAAGTATTAATTTTTGTTAAAAAAATATCGTTTGAATAATAATCATAATAAACATCTGTTTAAAAGAAAAAAAGAGAAAAATTTTGTCTATGTTTGAATGAACTAATAATTTTCTTAGTGCTGTCTTGCATCTCATTGCTCGTCTCCGCATTTATAGAAACCTTAGAATTCTGCAATGAAATGTTATATCTATATGAATCGGAAGAAAAAAATAGTAAAATAAAAATATTTAGGAAGATTAGCGCTTATAGTAAAGGTGAAGAGGAAGTTTAAATTCAAATTAGTTAAGGATGGTTAGATTAACTTTTCTTTTAAAAATAAAATTTTTCTTTCTCAACATGAATCCCATAGCATATTTTACAAATTTTTCTCAAGAAAAATACAAGTTCATGTTATAGTTAAAAAATTAAAATTAAAATTCGTTAAAATCTTACTAAACGGTCTTGTTTTTATGAATATTTAATAAACTTTTAATAATTTTTTTGTTCACTAACTCAGTTTATTATTTTTAATATATGCATAATTCATAAGTACATAATAGGTTAAACAAAAATTTTGGTCAAAATTCACACCACGTGTTGCTATTAGATAACATGTCAAATTTAACTTTATCTTATGTTATGTAATAGCATCAACTGGAACGACGTTACAATTTCGATTGCTACTTTGAGAAATTAATTTCGCATTTCTGTATAAGAATTCGAAATTTAATTTATGTTTGTTTAAAAAACAAAGAAAGAAATTATTTTAATTAGTTAAGAAGAACCACAGTTAAATCAAAATTGCATGTACCTCGATTTTTTAAAAAAAGCCGAAATTGTAAATGTTTATTAATACTCAATCATGAACAATGAAAAAATGAGAAATGCTCAATGGATTGTAAATTGAGTGGAGTCACATTAATTCTGAATAGAAGTATTCGTGTAAGAATTAAATCTACTCAGATTTATAATAAAAATTGCTTTCATGTCAATTATTTTACAGAATTTCATAACTGATTTCTAACTTTACCTTAGAGCACAGTGAAAAAGAAACAGATTTTAATCCCGTAGATAATTATGGAGTCTCATTTAACATTGCATTTCACTCAGATTAAATGAGTCATCATCCTTCTTGGGAAAATGAAACTAATAGGATTTACGTCACTGTGACGTAGCGGAAATGAAACAAATCCCGATTGCCATGAAAACGATATAAACAATAATAATACTTTATTTTAATATCTTTTTTGACAAATAATATTAAAAATAGATTATTTGGGGTGCTTGTGTATAACATTTTAATTTTTTTTTTTTGTTTATAATTCAAAGTCTAAGGTCTTGTAATTAAAGTTTATAAGTTTGATTTATTCAAAGTCTTATAAATGGCAATCTATAAGACTTTGAATTTTTAAGTTCGTTTTAATTTTCCCCCAATGGAAGCAGGCAGGTGTATATTTACAAGTGGCATGAACAAGCAGAAGTGACGAAAAGGGGCAGAAATTAAATATCCCTCGTTTTATATACCATAATTTGATAGGGAAAATATTGTTTACAGTGCTAATATCTTATTAAGATTCTCATAGGGATTTCTGATAGGGATATGCCGAAAGAGGCAAGGGAAATTGGGATCTTTTTTTAAAAAGTTGTTTAAGTCAGCAATTTTATCATCACTTTGGCTTTTAGCCGATTCATCATTAAACAAAATATCTTGAATTAATAGAAGAAGTGGAATTGGATCAGGAAATAATAGAATATTTTAGAATGACTTTAATACTGGCTAAATTAAGAGAAAACTTTAAAAATTAATTTGGATTTAAATTAGATTTAAAATATCATTATACACACACACATATGTATATATATAATGTGTTTTTTTTTTTCCAATAATTTCTGAACCAATAGCAAATTCACTAAGCCTAAGTGACTTGAGAATTAACTCTAATTTTAATAGTAGAATAGTGTTAAAATATAAATCTTTAGAACAATATTGTTCTGTTTAGCAGAAATTTTACTCAAAGTTGGGCATCGCTCGTTTATTTTGGAAGGCAATTAAGCGTGCGAATTGTGAACCATTTGTTCTAGAAGACCGAACAGACATGTATTGCTCGACGTGATTAAGATTAATATGATGAACTGTGTTTAGTTTTGGAAAAGTACCAGGTGTTCGCATCTGTTTAGTCTGTTTCGTCTTCTCGTTTGCTTTTATTGCTAAATTTATTCAATCAAGCTGAAAGCAAATGTTATTTCAATCTGAGATGCTTTAATTCTTACCTCATAAAATACTTTATTCAAAAGTTACTTTATCGTTTTAAAAGTGATGTTTCTGATACAGTTATACTTTAATTGATATTTACCATGTTTGTGCATTTTTAAGGTGAATGAAATTTAAAAGTTTTACTATATTTTCGTAATGCTGCACAGTTTCTTATAAAATAGCAAAAAATATTTGAATAACTAGTTTTAGATGACATAACAATGTTATATAATATTTTGGTTTCGTGAATTTTTAGTGAATATTTTTGTCAATACTTTTTTTGTAATAGAAACAGAAAAGAATATATTTCTTTGTACCAGTCATAGTTGCTTTACGTTTTTGGATGACTGGCGTTTTCTGAAATATATAATTCATTTTTTAAAATTTCAGTTATTTGCAATCGTAATTCCAGATATCAGTAAAAATCTTATTCATCACAAAGTGCAGTACAGTATGCTCAGGTATCCGGTTTGCAATTATCTGGCCTGATTTGTATAGGGAGTATAATTTTTTTTATCGTAATTAAATCAGGAGGGCAAGACATTGCATAGGCATAGGGAGTATAAAATATACTTAAAAGTTTGTTTGTTTTTCATCTCACATCTCATAATAATTATTTTGCTATCATATTTCCTAATTTTATATTGCCCAAAATTAACCTTTTTCCTAACAATATATATATATATTTCCAAATCCATTTAAAAATAAAGTCGAAGTTTAATTTTATCTCATATTAAATTTTGAAATGAAAAGCGATTACGATTAATTCCATTCATCCTTTTACTACGAAAGCATTGGAAGCGATAAAAAAAAAAAGTAATTACTCGCGCTATCCGATTACGATTATAATCGCAGATGTGCATCAGTCCAATTAAAGAATAAGCAGACGATTAAAATGAGAAATCTGGATAGCAGACATTGGACAGCCGCGAACGATCTAAAGGGGAGAGAGAAGTCAGAAGAAACTTGTTTACGAATCTGGGGAACTCCCTACCCCTCCCATAATCAGGGTAAAAAGGGCAGAGGGGGAGGGAGAGAAAGTGCAGCAAAAATAAATAGAACAAAAAAAAAAAAGAACACCAAACCAGTTGCGGTAGCAAAAGCATGGCTGGGGACTGACCTTGCTTCAACCATAGTGCTTCGTCTGCACTTTAGTTTGTTACAACTGAAAACGAAAATCACAGGAAGATGCATGCAGGGTGGGAAAGGGATTACGACGAGGACATTGACATTCGATTTTTATCTCGTGCGTGAACTGGACCACGAACGAAACATATGCGTTTGAAGGCATTTTCATAAATATACTTTTTAGTTTCTTTATTCTTTACAGGTTATTGGCAACCGAATAATTACCTCAGTCATTTCCCGACGAAAGAATTGTTATTATTCTTTCTTTTTTTATGGTTATTAGTTTCTTTATTTGTGTTTATTTATATAAACACTCTTTTGCAGAAGAATTTCGTTCCTTCGTCAAGAATGAAATAACTTGAATTATGATATTTTTATGATAATTTTTTTAAGAATTTAGCTAATCATAATAAATATTTTAATGGTCATGGGAAGAAGGTTTCATTTGGTATCTTTTAGCTAACAATATTTTTAGTCGGAAATCTTTGATTTTATAGAATAACCTTTTTGCTGATATTTGTTTAATATTGTAAATAAGCACGGCCTTTGTTATTATTTTAATAAAAGAATTAAACAATTTTAATTGAATTTTAGAATATTTTTCAAATAAATTTTCAGTTTAACGATATTTTTCCAAAAGTTAATTTTTTGAGAGAATCTATTAATGATTTTTCTAATTTTAATTTCTTTTAAAGTATTTTATTTTTAAATAAAAATTATCATATTAAATAATTTAACTGAACCTTCAACACTTTTAGCGATATCGACGAGATATCTCGTCTTTCCGATCACAGGTTTCTGGGGGCTAAAATTGGTCTCTTATGCCAGTTTAGATAGGTTAAACTCTCTAGTACATATCTAAAATAAAAAAATAATGCCTTTATCTTTTTTTGTGTGTGTGAAAGAATATTAATTGCTGGAAAAATTTATACATGTCTTTTCATGAGTTTTTATCTAATTCACTCTTAGCAACGAATGTGTTAAAAGACGCATTCAAATTCTCTCTCTCGTTTTTTTGTTTTGTTACTACATTACTTGGAACATTTTATGTCGGTAATATTTTCACAATGATCTTATTTACGAATATTTCTTATTTTCATGTTTAGATGTTGAAAACTGAGTGAATAAATGTTTCAAGAATAAAAAAATACACCAGAACATTTATATAATTCCTCTTTTCAACAGCAAATTAAAAAGACAAAATAAATAAAAAGTTCTTGATTCTATTTTTATTTTTATTTTATATTTGCACAATGATCATATTTACGAATATTACGAATACATTCTTATGTTTAGATAATTCAAGTATAAATATTTTAAGAATAAAAAATACAATAAAATATTTTTATATTTTCGTCTTTCAATAGCAGCTTTAAAAGATAAAATAAATAAAACATCGAAAATTGTTTGACTTTTATTCTGATTTAATTCTTTCGTTATTCTGATTAACAGCTGCTGCTATTGAGAAACCATAGAATAAGAATAAACAAACATGAATGATTCAGAACTTTACTTTCGAGCATATACATTCAAATTGCATAAATTAAGACATATTAATGCAGTTTTATTCTAAATAGAATTAATTTTGCTGGATAAAGATGAATCGAATGAATCCGTTCCATATTTAATGCAAATGAATTTGCTTCGAGCACACATTGCTTTATTCTTCACTTTTAAACATTAACTTAGTTGTTCATTAATGTCTTCAAATCAAATGAGTGTTTATTTATGTATATTTGACAACAAACAAAATCTTCCGCAGCTTCACTTGCTTTTGAAATTAATGGGGTTATAATTAGAATGTCTATTGATTCTTTTTAAATCGAATTCAGCTCTCTTTTTGCTTGTTATGAATAGGTTCGAATTCGTACTATCTTAATTCATAGCTTCGTAAAATGCTATTTTTAATTTTATACATCAAAGTTTTTATGCTTAGTGATAATCAAGTAATTATAACCAGCCCGAAGTTTCCTAAGTGTGATATAATTATTGAAAACTGGGAGGATATCTTATTTCGAAATTATGAAAGATTTGAAGTAAGCAAATTCGCTGTTGTTAATTCACTGAAACATTCAACATTTTAGCAATAAATTTCTTCTTGTAAAAAAAATGTAATACTTTCATTCATAGCATATGCTTTATTTATTTATTTATTTTGATCGCAACTCAGATAGCCAATAAATATCTTTGTTGTTCTGAATTTTAATTCATAAGTTTAATCATTAATTTTTATTTAATCAATTGATTGGATTAATCATTTGATTCAATCATTAATTTTTTTTCGTGTAGAATTATTTTAACTTAAAGATAAGCGAGCGTAATTTATCAGTGCCTTGAAGAAATTAATCTTTCACCGATAATATTTATTTCTTTAGTGTCATGTAAAGCATTATGTCTTCTATGCAACTATACTGAAAAATGTAATTTTAATGCTGAAAAACGTGTTTGCAATTTAATTTTGAATAATTTATAAGTCAATAAATTATTAAACTATTGTCAGTCAAGTAACCATCTTATTGCTATATTTTATTAATCAATAAAAGTATAGCAATAAGATTTTTTATATATTTGACTTCGAAGTTTTTTAGTAAATTTTAATTAAGTAGGAAACTTTAAAATAAAAACTTTTTTTTTTGCATTCTTTGTTTTTGTTTATAGAAATGTACTCAAGATACGGTTGAATAATTATAAAAATTGTGAAACTTTAATTCTAAAATTATTATACATTTAGGAATGTTACTTTTGTACTTATTTATGACAAAATGTGATAGAAAAATATTTTTAATTACTTTTAATTAGGATAATTATACTTAATCTATTTAATTCACACTTTAATTTCAGGCAATAGGCCTTTCCCATTCTACTGACTTTAGAAATTAATGAGGCAGAGTTCAAGACACTACAGGTCCCAATTTTCAAAATGAATTTTTATTTATTGATTTTAAATTTGATTAAGTTTTAATTAAAAAAATTTTTAAGTAGTAAACTAGTTTAAGTTTAAAGTAATAAACATTTATGAACTGAAATAACAAAACATTCATTTTTGGATAAGTTGCATGAAAATTAATTTCAGTCATTCGCCCATAAAAAAAATTTAAATTTAAAACTAATTTTGGAGAAGATAATAAATAATTTGCAAAAAAAAAAAAAAAAAAAAAAAGTTAACAAAAGTAGCTCTGAACAAAATTTTTAAAAAACTAATAATAAAATTTTAAACACAATCTAATTGCTATTCAACTATAGGATTTGATTAAATTATAAAATATTAACAATAATTAATATAAAATTTATGAAACATAATTATTTAGGAATGCTGTTAGAATGAAGTTAGAAAAATAAAATAAAGATTTTACTGTAGGATTCTTGTGAATCAAATTTCTCCGTAAAAAAATCTCGAAATGTCATAATATCTCTTTTTGCGAAAAAAAAAAAAAAAAGAAAGCATTTTTAAACAGTTTTCCACTTTGTTTATTTATTTCTTATCCTTTGAACGAGGAAAGATTTCTTAAGCAATTTATTCTCATGAAAACCGCTTTTTCTTCTTGGGGGGGGGGGGAAGAAAAAAAAGAGAAAGAGAGAGAGAGAACGAAAGAAAAAGAAAGAATTCGTGAACTTAGCGCATTTTTAGATTCGATTACAATAATAATAATAATAATGTTAGACAACCAATTTAAATTCCATCTACCCAGAACTCTGCTGCAATAAACTAATAAATTTTCGATCAAGTGCATGACATACTGTAAAATAAGACAATTTTCTGTATTATTTTGCACTGCAATGAAGAATCCGACTAAAACATACACTGACATAGTTTCGGTGACTCCTAAATTAATTTATGCAGCTTCAAATTGAGCTGTGGGCTGTGGACCAAAGACGACGTGGGCGAGGCCTATGACAAACTGGTATTCTTTCTCCTCACCCAGAAGATGGCTCTCGACACTTCTGAGTTACTAACGCCCCTTCCTTTTTAGTTAGAAGCTAACAAAGTCACTTAATGAATAAAAATAGTTAACTTCTCGTTAATAAAAAACTCTAAGGTTTACGGAAATTTTGCAGTTTATTATAGATCTGTCTAATTACCTTTATAAGAAAGATGATATTAAGGTATCCGACTACGTTAAAAACGCTGGTATTCGACTACATTGGCGATTTTTTAAAAAACGTGTTATTTCTCGTTATTCAGACTTTTCTCTTTCCAAAACAGTTTGTTTTTTTCTTAGAAAAGGAAGGTCTAATCTATTATCCAGAGGAATGTTAAGCATAATTTATTTTTCAGCTAAAATTTGTCTTTAACATCAATTTTAATTTTCATAAAAATTCTCCGCCATTAACATGATATCCCAAAAACTAATGGAGTTATTCACATAAACATTTCAGCGCGTGTATTAAATAATGTAGGCAATGAAATGAATCAAAAGTTTTATTGTTGGTGAAATACTTTTTCATTTAGAGTTTTTTTTAGAAAAACTAAGTTGTGAGTTTATGGAAAATATGCATATATACGCATATTTTTACCCATCTCTTCTTCGCATCCCAATTTTTTTTTAAGATTTTGGTTCATTTCATTCATCAAGATCATATTTCTACAACTTGTGTAGAAAGAAAAATAAGATTGTTGCATTAAAGTTTTGTGTAGAATGTTAACCATTTTGGTTAAATTTTATTAAAATTTATAAGTAATATTTTTATTAAAATTTATATATAATATTTTTATTACACTTTTCAAAAAATTCACACGATATATTTAGTAGAAATCTTAAAATCACGCCAAAGGTTTCTGACAGTTAGTAATCGCTATAACTTGCCAAGAGATACACGATATATTTAGTAAAAATGTTAAAAATCACGCCAAAGATTACTATATCATAATTATTGTATGCCAATACCATGCAAAGTAAACTGTTAGCTATAGCTGAGATAATACTTTAATCAGAGAATAAGCGATAAAGTTTTGAGGTAACCAATCCCTTTTTTTTAATGATTAATTCTTATGTCGTAAACTATTATTTAGTATTTATTGATGCAATTGCTGTGATAAAAAAATATAACTTGAATAAAAAAAAACATAAGTGTAATCTACAAAAAGATTTTTTAGCATGTGTTATACTGAGTAACAAATTAAGACCACGGCTTAACATTAAAAATTCGTTATAAAGAGAAGGCTCCACCTTTTTTACCATTAGTTCGATTATCCGGGATTGTATATTATTTCCTTCTAGTACACTGGGAACGAATCTGTATTTGGCAACATCGCACTTGAAGTATGGCCCCTTGGATCCTAGCAGATTTACAGCTCTTTAACAACAGGCGGAGTTGTTTTAGTTACTTTCACAGCGTGGGGGGTTTAAAATACACATCTTCTGGACTCGCGAATGTTACGGTATCTGACCTGGAAGATTTTTTTTTTCCTGGTTCGAAAACTCGGATGCGGGGTGAACAGCTTTATGAGTGCTAACATCACTTGATTGACGTCTTCCCGGCTGTCGCCTGTTGATTCGTTTTTTTTTTTATTTGCCAGCACTGCTGAATGTTTAAGCTCGACAAGCGTGTCCCTTTTTATAGGAGGTGGATTGTTTGGATTCAAAAGACATAACTAGGCTGGAGTGTTTCTTTTACGTTATCTGCCAAAGTGAGTGGCGTGTTGGGATGGCAGTTTTATGGACACTTGGGAGATTCGAGTCAGTTGTAGACAAGCAGGGATCGTGTTCCCTTTGTTTTATTTCAAAGAGATCTTTTGCTCTGCCTAACTGCACATTCAACCAATATAATTTTGATCAAACATCCTATTTATAGATCATAGACTCATCGTATAAAAATTTTAAGGTAAATAAAAGTCATGGTGGCTATGCACGTATGAGGAACATGTTCCATATTTCTCTCTAAACAACTTAACGCAATACAATAAAAGTTAACACACTTTTCGTTTTAATCCCAACTATTAGTTCACTCTCTCCCTACATATATATATATATATATGTAACCATAAAGGAATTAAAATAATTAAAACCCATTTTCTTGTCAACAAAAATTAAAACGAAACTAATTAGATCGAAATCCAAAATTAAATTTAATTCTGAATTAAAAGCTAAAAATACATGTATTTACATATCTTGTTCAAATTTTCAATCGTTAATAAAATACTTTTTATTCATCCCCCCAAGTTCAAATACATTTTTTAAAACTTGTAGTGGATGACACTGTTAATACAGTTTTTTTTAATTAATTCATCAACTAAGTTTAATACTTAAATTTTTAATACTTTAAATAGTTTTAGCAGTTTGTAATGAAAATTGAAATCAATAGGCAGTTCTCAGTCGGTAAAAGATAAGAATTTCATTATTTTTTACATGAAGATGAAGAATGAGAGTCCAATTCTTGCAAAAATCAATAATTTTTTGATGCTTAATATTTTTTTGATAATTATTTAATAAAAAGTAACTAAATTAAACATTTTCTTTGTTGACTTAAGTAGGAATGGAATTAATCATTTTTATTTTTCTAATAAATATTAAGCAATTATGTAAAAAATTAACAAATAGCGGTTCTTAAAAATCGTTTGGTTCAATAGATGCTCTCATTTTTATTTAAAAAATATTTCAGACGATAAAAAATCTTTGAGTATTATATTTTATGCAGAACTAGTTCTGACATTAAAAATATTAGGCATGAAATATTTTAATCCCAAACAATGCTGGATATATCTAGTCCTCAACATAAAGATTTACGTAATGTCAGTAAGCATGTTCTCATTCCTTCCGTCTTTTACAATGCAAATAAAATAAAACGTCAAACTTGTTTACTTTCTCTTTAATGCATACAGCAGGTGCATTTAAACAACAACAACAATGGCTGGAAAGGAAATTAAAGCAAAACTTTAATAAAAAAAATTTCTTCTTCGCGTTCCCTTTTTAGAAAAGAGAAATTGTAAATGATCCTATTTTTACAACAAAGTTAGATCGTTACCACAAAACAGGAAAATAATTTTTTAAATCATACCTCAAATAATAGTCAACAAAAACCTAAGATCATGGCTGTTTTATTTTTGAATAATGTTTCTTAAAATATTATTAAAAAAATATGTGATAGGAGATTTTTTTTTGAACTTTTATTAACGTAGAATTTGAAAGAAAAAAAAAATACCATAGAAAGTTAACAATTTATATGATCCCACAGTTTCGATAGCTTGTATTATTATGGTTCTTTCTTATTTCTAAGATTACGGTGGAAAAATCAGAAACGGTTAACGGTTAAAAAAAAAAAATGGTATTTTTTTTAAAGCACAAAATAGGAATGTATCATTGAAATAAACATCAAGAAAATCTGATCTCCATCAAAAGATATTTATGTGTTCACAGAACCATACGATTTTCTACGTAAAACGTGAAATACATTAAAATAATCTGTTAGAGGAATTTCATTTTTTAAAAAAGCGATGATTCTATTAGATTGTTATTGTTTTCAGGTCTTTCTTCACAATCTTGGATATATTAGCTGGTTTTTGAAGTTTTTATTTTGTGTTGGTTTATAAATGTTAATCGTAGAAGAAATGAAAATAATATACTAAAAGCGAATCAAATGATTGGCGAATTCGTTCTATGATGAAATGGAATCTTCCATTGCTAATTTTTTTCCCATTCTTTCCTTCTCCTCTCCCCTTTTTTATTTAATTCTTAATGAACTATTTTTTTAATTCCGCTATAATAATAATAATTTATAACCGTAGCAAAATAAAATAAATTTAGAAGCTTTTATTTATTATCAAATTATTAGATTAAGATAAACAATGAATTAAAAATATTAAGTCTAATTTTTATTTTTTTGAGTTCGATGGTTTCTGGATTTTTTAACAACTTTGTTGTTGTGTTCTCAACTTGTAGGTGAGTACTTTGGATGCGTAGTTTTATTTTCTTATTCTTTTTTTGTTATAAATCGTCTGATGGTATTTGAAATTCGCTTTATGGAACTTTTTTTTAATTCTTTTTTTTTTTTTTTCAATATAATGTGAATTTGGGAGCTTTAATGTGCTTATGATGCCTTTTTCTGCTAAGACGAATGTGTCTAATTGTTTCTCCACAAACTTTGCATTTACTCCCACAGTTTTGTTTCTCAAAGAATGAATATTAGAATAAAATTCATCTTACCAGTTATTTCCGAATGCAAGTTTAAAAAGTTAACCATTGGTGAACATTCAGTAAATAAAACACTTGATTTCGATCAGCCAATGAAATTAGAAAAATAGTTGTAATTCGTAATATTTAGTTTAACCTAAAAAATCAAAACGTGTCAAAACAAAAAACAGATTGCATTGAGAATTGATTTTATTTAAAGTAAGTAAACCTTTTATTAAAGTATTTTATAACATTTAAATATATCCACCTATAGTTTTCATTTAGATTTTAACTTACAACTATTTTTATGTTGCAAAGGACGCATAAAAAACATTTATTTTGTAAGGCTTGTTGACAGAAATATAAGGCAAGTAACTAAAAAAAATTAATAATTCGGTATATTAAAAACCGTTATTTAATTACACGTCAATTTTTTAATAATAATTTTATTAAAATTAACATAAATAAGCATTAAAATCTCAAAAAATATTATTCATAGAATTATTCTTATTTTTTAACAAATTTATGTGGCAACAAGGGGAATAAAATTTTATAATCGACGTGTCTACGACCACCCTTCTCGGGCTTTTAGGCGAAAATCGTCGGGATGTGACATGCATACCGCGCATAACACATATTGATTTCGGAATCCATTAAAAGGCTTGTAAATTAAAACATGATGTGACATCACAGCCCAGAGTAAAACAGTGTGCAATTAGACGTTAGATAACATGTTCAACTACATTTGTAACGTGATGTCAAATATATGAACTAAATATATTGCAAATAAGTCAGAAATTGAAAAATTTAAACTGATTTGTTGTTTTAAAAAACATGATCATAGATGCAATGTAGGAAAAGCTCTTAATATTAATTTGAATTCTTTTATATTTGCAGATATTTTCAATGTTTATAGATTGTTAAAATGATACGAATAAAATATGTAGAATGCATTAAAAATATTATTCTAAAGCAAAGTTAGAAAGTTATTATTTGTTTCAGTAAGCGCTTACAAAGGAATGCTAAATGCTGTCGTAATTATAACAAAATAATGCAGCTTCAGACAATTGATTCCATGCGTTTAATTAATTATAAGGCAAACAGAATTAGTTTATCAAATAAACACGAATCCATCTTGTACCTTAAATTAATTTACTGATTAATAAACATACGATCGCATTTGATTGATGGTTGCATTGTTTTTTCAATTTCGATTCAGCAAACGGTCTTTTATCGATAATATAATCAACAACGCCCGCCTACTTTGCAAAAGAATCCTTTCAAATTCTGCCTCGGAATCCTTTAAATTACAATTTCGAATGAATCCAGAATTCGAAGAATCAATCAACTGGAAAATCTTAGAGGGCTTCCTGTCCATTAATTAAAATACCCTTTTCAGCATTGCGCTAGCTTCGTTTAAAGACACCGGGAGAGATTATGTCCATCATTTCATTTTTTAAACATCGAATAACCTTTCCTCATTACTGATGTCAAAACGAAGCTCGCGCAAACACAGCTACTTAGTCAAGGCCGCCAAGTTTGCACGATAACTACGTTGGCGCTGTCATTGGCGTGTAGTTGTAGAGAAAGAGAGAAAATGTTGAGTAAAAGCAGTGGAGGGGAACGTTATTTTAATCTCATCCATGAATCTTGGCACCGTTTCCAAGATTCGATAACCTAAAAGAGGTGGTCATTACGTAAGAATTTTTTTTTCGTCCTTTGTTTATGTTCAATGCACCCACAGAATTACTCGCACGCGCGAGACGGACTGTCAGTTAGTCTATAATAACGAGTATTAATAATTCTTTTTATGATGTCTCAAATGTTATAAAAAATAAGAATAAAAAGAAGTTGACAAAAAAAAGAAAGAAAAACCAATTTAGAAAATGAAAATGGCACACAGTTAAAGATTTTTAAAATATTCATTATTATTAACTTTAATTTTTCTCGTTTGATTAAATATGATTTCGATCTGCTAGTTTTTTCTGATTAATTAATATCAAACGATTTTTTTCATTTCCTCATACAATTATTTCTTAATTAATCGTTAGCTCTAATTTCAGAACCAATTCGTTTGAAACAGTAGTAATTTTTACATATTTCGACGAATTTTAATTCTAAAAAAAAGTATTCTAATTCAGAACAGATAATTTTAAATTAAAAGGATTAAATATTCATTGATGGAAAAAATTGTGACAGTTTAAAATGAATTCTTATAATTTGCTACAGAATAAAGGGTTTAAATTTTTTATTAATACACTGAATGATTGAAGATTGCAGCTAGAAAAAAATTAATACAGATTAAAAATTTCAAGTCAGAAAACTCTGGACTGAAAAACGTATGGAAATTAGAAATAAATCAGATTTTCATACATTTTTCCGTTTTAAATAATAATATTTAAACGTCAGTATATTGTGCGGCAATCATGATGAGAAATTCGCTGAATGCAGAGCAGAGCAGATCATTGGATCTAGATATATTAAACTTGGGTTATTCTTTTTGGGTAGTTGGCTATTATTAGGAAAGAGTTTTTATACAGTTTTTATTTAGATTATTAATTGAAAATCGATTGAAATATTATTGTAATTGTTCAATCACCTTGGGACATATGAATTTCCACCATCCAGTAAACAATTATTACTAAGAAAAATATATCTTAATTTATAATATTTTTTGAAACCTGAGGCAGTCTTCTCTCTTTCATTTTGTATTTTAAAATAGATTCTAATCTGATGCACCTATTGGAATATGCTTCTTGAAAATGAGCCATTCTTTTCTGCTAAAATTTGATCCCACTCACATCATTCGATGCATAATTTGTCTATTTAATATGTTCTTACTCAACATCTTAGATTCACCAAACTCTCAAGAATCCTCAATTTCTGACTATTATAATGCTTAATTCTTTTATATATATACTTGTAGGTAAAAAAGTACCTATTGAGAATAACCGATCAGTTAGTTACGATACAATTTCGATCTCAATTTCCAACGTTTTTTTTCGTCTCATATTGGCTACGATCATTTATGAAAACGAGTAAAAGTTAATTGCTTTCACTTTATTTCAGTGACCCACGATTTTTTTAGCTCAATGAAAAATACAATAACTCAAATGTTGATCGAAACAGGAGACGTCCTTTCATTATTTTTGACAAAAGGTTATTTTTTTTTTCCGTTCTTTCAACTTTTAATGATGCTTTCAAAAGACCAAAGTCATATCGTCCAAATAAAGTCCTCTAATTTGTCACATTTTTCCTTGTGCCATTCAATGTCATTTTATTTATTTTCTGCCATGGAAACGGACGGGGGGGGGGGGGGGTTTTTTCAAAGTTTATATAAGTGTTCTTGGTATTTTATAAAAGTTCCGATAATATTTAATTTCGACGTGCCAATATCGTTTAAAATGAGGGGTATTTTTGTTTAAGTTTAAAAATTTGTATCGAACCTAGCTTTCTAAGACTTCCGAATGCAAATCTCGGAATTTTTTTTTTCTTCTTCCAAGCTTTTAAAATGATATATTTAAAATCTATTTTCAATTTAATCTTAATAAAGTCTCATTGTATAGTTTAAAGTAGCAAATTTTGTCAAACTGGAATAGGAAAAGCTTTATTGCTGATCATTTGATTTTCTAAAATTAGTATATCACGAATATATATAAAAAAATGGGCAATTGAAATCTAAAAGAAGTTTTAAGAAAATAGTACCAAAAAAAAGTAATATTAAAAAAAAACACACACACAAAATAAATTATATTTAAAAATAACACATTTTTAAAACAACATAATATGAAATATTTTCATTCTTCTAATTCTATTGCAAAGATGGTAGTATATAGTAATTGACAGCAATATTAATTTTACATACTGTCATTTTTTTAACGTTTTTTCTGTTGTTCTCTACCGTATTCGTTATCTTAACATAACAACGCTCGAAATTCGTAATTTGTTGCAACACTTAACGAATTTTCTTTTCAATTTAAACTATTTTTTAATCGATCAATTGTTTACAAATAAATTGATAATCAATCTATTGCCGTTAAAGTAAACTTAACTTTTCATGCAGTAATAAACTTTGAAATCTCTGATATTTATCGAATTCATTTAATATTATTGAAATAATTGAATAAACATAATTCCTATTCGAATAGTTTTATTAAGTAAAAAGATGATATGTTCATAATATAAAGATTATGTTTGAGATTAAATGATGAAAAAATTGTTACTGTATATCATATCTAATTAATTAAAACTGATTTAAATTCATTCACATTTTTGGAAAAGATTTGCTTACATATAAATTACATTTCTGTTTCCGAGAAATTCTGTTTCAACATTTGTTATTACAAGTACAACGTCTGCAAAAATATGTTTTTCTTTAAATCACTTGGGAATAACACATTTTATTTTTTTCTATTTGAATATCATCTCTTATTTAGAAGTCAAAGAAATTATTTCCTGTTTTCAATAGAACGATATATAATTCGTGCAGTATTTTTGTTTACTCTCTATAATATATTCCTCGATAAACAAAACTAATTGCAAAAAATAAAGATAATTTTTTGCACTATAGGTAATTTTTCATTTCACCGAATAATTTTAGCTCAAATAAATAAATTAAATATGCATATAGTCAAGAAAAAGTTTCCTTAGCTCAAAAAGAATCCTTATATTACCAATTTAAATATGCATTTCGGAAACGTTAATGATTTTTCATCATCTTCAATTTGGGTTTCTGATTCTCATTTAACTTTATATGGAAATACAGGTGAAAATTTTATATTTGACTGTATTTCGATTAGATAAAGCTAAGTAATTATTATGTACATAAATCCGAATATATGATTCAGTGTAACATAAGAATTGCTGAAATCAATATAGATTGAAAATATATATAATTTGAAGATGGAATCGCATTTCATAATTAATTTCTTCATAATGAATAAAAAATATTCAAAAGAGAAGTTATTTTTGAAATTAATTAAATAAAACGTTTTATTTAGCAAAACCGGAGACTACAAGAAAAATTATTTTTGTGTTTCTTACATTATTAATCCAGAATATTTAACTACGAATTATATTTATTCCACTTCAGACATTAAATTAAAGACACTTTACAACTTTCTTATAGTTCAAAGCTGTAAGTTAACAGTTATAGCTGTTTAATTTGAAAAATTCGAAGTTGAGGTTACTATGGAAATTCGATTGATCCAAAAATTCGTATTAAAAATATTGAGTATAAAAGCAAATGTATTTAGAACAAGCAATAATTTTGAAATTAAAAATGGCAGTAACGAATCATTTTTAGTACTTAACAGTTTTAATAATCAGTATATAAATAATAAATAATTTTCACGAATAAATGATAATATTTTTAATAAACCATTCTTCATAATTTGAAAACATTTTTCATAAACAGAAAGCAATTTTTACATACAGAAGCATATTGTACTTGGGGAATAATAATTATGCAACAAAATAATAAATTTAACAACTAATGGGTCCACGTTGTTGTTTTTTAAGGGAAAGGATTTTTTTTATTGTTTAAATTCAGTGAACCTCACTAAAATCTTCGATTGAGTTAAAGGTCTGACTAAACTATTTACTAACAATTAATGAAGACACAAGGTATAAACATATTATTGGTTTGCAGCTAAAAGAGACCTAGAAAAAATGAATCAACATATCATTATTATCTTAAAATGACATCTTTGCAATAGAGAAAGGTGTCAAAAAATTATTATTTCGATATAATTATCGTTTTCAAATTAAAAGCACTCTGATCATTAGACTTCCATTTTATCACAGATAATCTGTATTTTAAGCAATGGGAGACATCTAAAAAAATTTCTTTGAAAAGAAAGAGGAACTGAAATGTAACAAATCTTGAAGGATGGTGATATAACAGAACGGAAGCTGTTCAAATACTTGATGCCCGATTAAAAACCTGGATTTTTAAACCACATTCCCAAATCTGTTTTCCGTTAGACAGCTGTTGCTTGCTATCTTTTTCATCGTCCAAAAAGCACCTGGTCCCAATTCTTCGCGTGCATTTGGCAAAACGTTCCTCTTTCTGTGACAATTCCGCTTTCGTGACAGAATGACTGCAAAAAAACTTTTTTTTTTTCATTCTTTCGTTCTCTATGAGAAAACTGTTCTATGCACTACGAATGAAAGGTTGTTCTAGTTGATGCAAAGAAAAACTTACGTCATGCATTTGTAACAGTTCACCAACACAATAGGTTAGGTTTTGTTTACTTATTTATTTATTTTGGGGTTCTGTTAAAATTTTATTAGCTCATTTAGAAAAAAAAAAAACGTTTTATTTACGATTTAATAATCTGGAAGCTTTTATATTTATAAGACCCTTTAGAGCATTCCTTTTTATACATTATTTCCCGTTATCTTATTTGTTCGGGCAAAAAATTTTACAATTAGAATAGTCATTAAGAATTTATTAAGAATTAAAAATTTAATAAGAATCAAGAATTTATTAAGAAGTAAGAATAATCATAAAAAATACCAATTTACAAAAAAAAAAAGAAAAAAAAATATTGCATCCAATAAAAAGGAAAAGAAATTATCTTTTTAAAAAGTTAAATTTAATAGTTATTTAATAAACTTCAGTGAAATACATTAACACTTTATAATTTGGCAATACTTGAAAACCGTTTTTTTTTTTTTTTTTCATACAATGATATATATGATATGCACATCGAATTACTGAATTTCTGGTTTCAAATCCACAATTAAATGAAAATATTAAATGAATTTAAATGTAATACCCATTCAGAGCCGCTTCAATATTTTAAATGTAGTTTTAAATTCTCATAGGAATTAGAGAAATGAACAATGGCTTTTTAATGGAGTCGAGTCTCGAATTTCGAACCTTTCGACCCTGAAGCATAAATTGCACCACTAGACAGACCATAGTGGCCATGAAATTATAAGGTAGTCCAGAAATGCAAATGTATAATTCACTTGGAAAATAACCTTGAGATGGAAATACTGAGTCATCATGATTCTATGTTTCATTCCTGGATTAAGTTGTTGTTGTTTTTAAAGTTGTGGTTTTCTTTAAATTGTTATCAAAATTCGAAGAACTTTGAAAGAATAGAAATGAATTACAAACAGGAATTCGGATTTCTTTGTTATTTTCACTTCTTTATATTCTTCGTGATGAAAATAATTTCTCATGGCAGTTGCCAATTATTTTAATAGTCACCAAGTGCCACTTTAAAAAGTTTTCACGTTCTAGTTAATATAGAGAACCCTAGATCTTGGTAGCAGCGACCACCGTGATTCTATGTTTTCATTCGAAGGTATGTATGTGTTTTAAGTGCTGTTAAAGCAATTTGAACTTGGATAGCACAAAGCAAATTTGAAATGACATTTCTGATTTCTACATTATTTTCATTATGTAATTTCATGAAGAAATTAATTTTCAAGATAGTTGCCAATTATTTAAAAAGTCGCCAAGTACCATTTTAAAATATCCTCAGCTTTTAACTAATATAGACTGCCCTAAATCTAGGAAGCAACCAGATATCTTATGTTTCTATTCGAAAATTAAAGCTTTTTATTTATTTATGATTTTCTTTAAAATGCTTTCTAATACCTTAGAAAGATAGGACTTAAGTAAACTTGAAAGAAAAATTCATCTTTCTTCGTTATTTTCACCTCAAAGTATCATGGTGAAAATAATTTTCATATCAGCAATCAAATATTTTAATAGTCTCCAAGTGCCACTTTAAAAAGTTCTCAATTTTAGTTATATAGACTTCCCTAGATTTAGGAAACATCGAGTCATCATGATTCTATGCTTCCATTGTAAAGTTAAGATTTTTTTTAATGCTTAAAATACTTGGAGAACTTAAAAATAGCATAGAACAAACTTGAAACAAAAATTCGAATTTCTCTTCATTCGGAAGTTCGTTATTTTCACTATGAAGTATCAAGGCGGAAATAATTTTCATAGTAATTGCCAATTACATTAATAATCGCCAAATGCCATTTTAAAAAATTCTCAAGTTTTAAATAATATAGAGAATCTTAGATCTAGTAGCATCGAGCCATCATGAGTATATGTCTCCATTGAGAAGTTAGGAAGTGTTTTTCTTTAAGTATGGTTTTTTTTTAACTGCTGCCAAAACCTTGTAAACCTAGATAATATGGGGCAAGTTTGGAGCAAAAATTCCGATTTTTTCGGTATTTACTCTATGAAGAATCATGATGAAAACAATTTTCATAGCAGTTGCCCATTATTGTTTTAATAACTGTCAAGTATAAAGTTAAAAAGTTTAGCTAATATACAGAGTACTAGATCTAGAAAACATCGAGCAATCATGACTCTATGTTTCTATTCAAAAGTTAGGAAAAATTTTAAAATGCGATTTTTTTTAATTGCTGTCAAAACCCGAAGAATATAGATAGCATGAAACAAACTTCAAATGACAAAAATAATGTTGATATTAGCTATCAATTATATTAAAAGTCTCCAAATGTCACTTTAAAAAAAAGACGTTTCTCTTTTAAAAAAATAACAGCAAACCCCCTCCCCCTTTTTTTTCTTTTTTTTTAATAACTACTCGTGGTTACAAACCCACTTCTTGTTCTAGATCGAGATAATTCCAAATGAAAGTATTTTAAAAATCCCCTGAAGATAAGTCACAGAAAAAGGAAGAAATGCCTTATTTATTTCCTTGAAGAAACTAAATATATAACGCTGTAGGAAGCAACAAGTAAATAAAAAAAAATGGTACGCGGAAACTGTACTATTTTCCTGCTTGTTTCCGCCGTCCAACAAGCTTTTTTATTCTGTTTTTGTCTTAAATTCCCTCTTTTAACAAAGAACGTTTATTTTCTGACAAAACATCGGCCCCATTCGCGGCACAATACGAACACTTTCGTTGTTGTTTAATTGAGAACGAAAAGCGGCGTTTTGCGAACTTTTATCGTTTTCCTCAAGTGCAAGTTCCAAACGATTTTTTTAAACAAGATACAAGTATTATATCCCATGTTATTGCAGGTGTTCTTCCACTATTTACCCATTTTATACAAGCGAAAGGGAAAAGTTTATAGAACGGAAATTTTCGTTCGATTCTTTTTTCCCCCTTTATTTTAAAATATGAAGTAATTGAACCGAAAGGAAATAGATTATAGCATCGCTAAACATGAAGGGAAATATTAAAGTAAATCCAAATCATTCGCTATATTATCTCCTTGAATTTTATTTTTTAATTTAATTTCCTAATTTTATGATATACGATATTGGAGATTTTATTAATCCATTCGTTTACTTTATAATTTACATAGGGATATATGAAGAGGTCCGATGAAAAGTTGATTCAAATATAACTTTTAATTTGATATATTAAACATTCACGAGTCTCTATAGACAGAATCAGTGATGTTAGAATTCTAAATGAAAAGTTCTGAACTAATTTATTTTTAACAGTTAGCCATACATTTAAAACACATTAATTATATCGTTTGAGGTAAATGAAAAGTTCGGAATTATTTTATTTTTAATAGTTAGGTTAGCAGTTAAAATGCATTATATCGTATGAAGTAAATGAAAAATTCTGGACTAATTTATTTTTAATATTTAGGCTTATAGCTTAAATGTATTAATATCAATTGAGATAAATGAAAAGTTCGGAGTTATTTTATTTTTAATTGTTAGATTTGCAGTTGAAATTCATTATAGCTTATGAAATAAATGAAAAGTTCTGGACTAATTTATTTTTAACAGTTAGGCTTACAGTTAAAATGCATTATAATATCAATTGAGCTAAAAGATAAGTTCTGAACTAATATATTTTTAACATTTAGGCTTATAGTTAAAATGCCTTAATTATATCGTTCGAAATAAATGAAAAGTTCTGAACTAATTTATTTTTAACAGTTTAGACTTACAGTTAAAATGCATTAATTACATCGTTTGAAATGCATGGAAAGTTCAGAACATATATTTTTAGCAGTTAGTCTCACAGTTAAAATGAATGAAAACTTCTGAACGAATATATTTTTAACACTTAGACATACATTTAAAATGCATTATATCGTTTGAAATGGATTAAAGAGAGAAGACAATGTTTTTATTTTTTCTTTTTCTATAAAATAGAAAAAAATAAATTTTCAAGATTGTTTTTTGTTAGGTTATTTTTAACACGTTAACAAAAAACAGATAGTTATTTTTGTTAACGTGTCATGTTTTTTACTATTATTGCACTTAAAATATATTATTAATATTACACTTAAAATATATCATTACTATTACACTTAAAATATATTACTATTACACTTATATTATAACTTACATGCATAAAATTTTTGCTTTGTCTAATATATTTATTGATTTTTCGTTATTATTAGTAAATGAAAAAACAACCGAGATATTTTTTTTTATATTCGGGACTTAATCACAGATTTAAAGAAATTCTGTGATAGATATTTAGGGCTGTTGGGACCTACTGAAAACACTGCAGTATTCTGTGAAGGGGTGTGGATTTTTTCATCCTCACCCGAAAATCATATATTTTGTTTTTAATTTTGTTTCCTAGTTGGAAATTCTAAAATAAACATATAAAGACAAACTAAAAGTAACAGTCAACTGAAAATGGCTTTCAAAGAATTAAAGTATGTCACGTGAATTTTTTTTTTTTTTCATTTTTTACAACAACAGTATAAAAATTATGAGATTTTCTAAAAAGTATTTTTAAGGTTTTTAAAACAGAATTTAACGCTATCGTTTATTTGTAAGTCATTGGTCAAGCAAACTTTAAAAAAAAATTTTAAAAAAAACTTTTCTGTAAGTAATTTATATATATATGACGTTTTAAGGTTCAAACAATGCATGCTTTTCATTTTAAAACTTTCAACTGCGCTACTATATTAAATCAAATGAACATATAAAATTAGATTACCTTAAAAGTACAAAAAGAAGAGAGCAGGAAAAAAAAGAAAATAAAATCTTAGATCGCAAATTTCAAGTTATCGTGTGAGAACATTATTATTTCTAAGTCATTGTTTGTCTTAGTTAATTTAGCCACGAGGCTATCAGATTATGCATGCGTCGCTTTCCCATCTCAATATCGGTCCAAAACTTTATTTGCCAGCTAGAAAATTGGTAATGAAAGTTGAACATTCTTCCCGGATTGTATCTTTAATTAGAGATAAGTCGCCAAAAGTGACAACAATCTGCATTATTTTTTAATAACCTTAAAAACAGAAAATTCATGCTGCAGAAACCTCAAACCAAAACAATACCATGTTCTTACATTATAAAAATTGGACAATTAAAAATATGTGGTGTCATATACCTTTGTCTATTTTGCCTATCATTATTTGTCTTTGCCTATTTAATAATCATTGCCTAATCAATAATAATTGAGTATCAGTAATAATAATTGCCGATAAATGATAAGAATTGCCTATCAATAATAATAATTGTCCATCAATATCAATAATAATTACCTATCAATATCAATAATAATTGCCTATCAAGATCAATAATAATTGCCTATCAAAATCAATAATAATTGTCTATCAAGACCAATAATAATTGTCTATCAGTGTCAATAATAATTGCCTATCGATAATAATACTTGACTATCAATAATAATACTTGACTATCAATATCAATAATAATTGCCTATCAATATCAATAATAATTGCC
>JAPMOQ010030379.1:172928-199184 GCA_026543055.1 Argiope trifasciata | reverse complement strand
CTATCAATATCAATAATAATTGCCTATCAATAATAATAATAATTGTCTATCAATATCAATAATAATTGCTTATCAATTGCCTATCAATATTTTTTTTAAAAAAAGAAGCAGAAACAATTGGAAACTAATGGAAGCAATTTAAATATTCACATCATTTTAAGAACGACAAAAAAATTTAAAAAAAAAAATCCTGATTAGGAAAAAAGACATCAGAAAATTTGATCAACATTCAACTACTGACACTTTAAAATAATACACAATTATACAAAATATAAACAACATTTTTATATATAATCGCCAATTCATAAATTATAAACAAATAACTTATAAACAAAATAAATTATAAACAAAAACAACTCTTTCTCCGAGAAATAACCTTTTTTTCACACAATTCCTCTACTATCCAGATCAGATTTTTTTCCCCACTAATCCGGATAATTAGGATTCTACTGCATCATAACTCTGACGACCACTGTATAGATCATAAATGCGTTTTACTATGTTTACAAAATTTTAGTAAGATCGTTATGTTGTTGTAGTTACAAGGTGCAAAAGTGCTACAAATACGACGAAAAACGGTGCAGACAGTTGAAGTGTTATGTAATGAAGTCGCGCAACAACTTTCATTATTACGTAACCAGTTATGGGACTAAAAATATCAGAGAATCTTTCTTTTAAATAAATAACCAACAATTAAAAAGAAAAAAAAAAAGCTAAAGTAGTAAAATTCTTTCTTAACAGTTTTTACGTTTAACAGTCGAATCTGATGATGTAATATAGGGATCTTAAATATATATATAAATAAAAAATAATGTTTGTATGTCTCTTATGTTTCCACAAATCGTTCATCCAATTGCGATGAAACTTGGTCAGCTTATTTTATATATCTAATGGATGGTTATAGGGATAGTAAAATTATTTAAAATTAAATAAAAAATTTTGAATATCAATCGCATTTATTTATCAAGGATTAATCTCCATATAACTCACCGAAGAGATAATAGAAAATGCTAAATCAAAGATAAATGTTAATATTTTGTAGCTATAGTACGCAAATGACATGCAAGTCATTCTCAGAGGTAACAACTTTATTACAAACTAGCCACCTTTGGCGACCAGCTGGTTCGCCATGAGTAATGCGTTCTAAAATTTCCAATTAAATCCCATATTCATTAGCCTTGAAGTAATTCCGGGCATTGATTGGCCTGAAATTAATATTTTCTTTAAGATGATGGATGGAAAGTTTTAAAAGAACACGCTTTCCTAATAATATTCTTTAATTTTATAAATCGGTCAGTTTTAATGATTGATTTAGAAGAATGATATATGTAGCAACTTTTATTTAAAATATTAATAAAAATATTTTGTAAAATAGGGCTCACAGAGCAAAGTATGAAGAAATCTAAAACTCATTATTCATAAATGTATTGTTTGACTCAAGCTACATAAAATGTAATTATTTACTTCATTAAGATCAAATTAATAGTATTAAACAACATACATGCCTATTAATAATATTTTACAAATCGGCCATTGGACCGGAATTTGAATGCATATCAGGTATAAATGCAATCCTGTATTAATAATCGCCAAATAACTCACCGAGGAGGTAATAGGAAATGCTAAATAAAATTTAAAGGTTAATATTTTGTAGCTATAGTACACAAACGACATGCAAGTCATTCTCAGAGGTAACAAAATCATTACAAATTATGCGAGACAGTTTTAAGAAGACCAACCTGGGGTTTTTAAGTTTTAATGAAATTTTAGCTTTTTTCTCAGCAACTACCAAAAATATTGTAGAACAAGTAAATTTGCAACATCCTAATTTTCAAAAATTATTTTTTCAACTATATGAAAGATTTTATGGCATAAATATATTTTCTATGTCTCATCAATTTTGAAAGAAAATATTTTAATCACATTTTTCTTACATTAAATTTGAGAATTCTGAAAGAATATTGAACGAATCACGAGATACAATAAATAGTTTCTTTCATTACCGTTCTGAAAGAACACCGAGTTTAACAATTCTAAAAGAATACACGAATTTAATATATAAAAGTGAATATTTGTTTGTTCGTATGTTATATGCTGTCGTACCGTTCATCCTATTTCGAAAAAACATTGCCAAATGATTGATTGATTAGCGCTTAATATTATTTTTTTGGCGGCAGCAATGCGTCGGGTACCAGGTAATAAGTTAAATAAGAATCTTTATTGATACGTTCGACTTGCAGTAAGTTTCGAAACGGATAACTTGCCATGAAAATCGTCTGATCTCCTTTGAGGGCCACCACAAGGGGGTGCAGCTGCATATTGTATTGGAACACAATAACCCCGGAGGCACCCATAATAATATATAAACTGAATTCGGCTATTATTAAAACCTTTATATGTTACTGGAGATATTTTTATTAGAGGGAGAGTAAGTTTATTTACTATAGAGAAGGGGTTCTTAACCTTTTAAAATTTTATATATTAAAAAAAATCTTCCGGTTGAAAAGTTCACGGGAAAAATGTCCGCTGTGATAAACTTTGTAAGCAACAAGCTCGAATTATCGTATTTTATCAGTTGACTTGCAATTGAATAATTTTGTCATCTTTCCCTCATCATCCCCTGATCATCTTCGCCAATTTAAAAATATTTTTACGAATGATATTGATAAATCATTGCATATTGTATCATTCAAACCATGGTGGTGGGGGTTACCTATACCCCTCTGATTGAAAACCACTTCATACTAAGACAAGGCGTGCAGTAGCTTCTGAGGGTAAAGCCCCCTGAGCACCCGAGGTCAGAAGTCTGGCTTTATCTCATATGAAGATGATACTCACACACACACTTGCACAACCCCGTTATTACTGTTCACAGGAGACACTTTTCCCCATCTCTCTAATAGAGCACAGGGCAAAGAACACAGGGCCCGAACAGGGACTCGAACCCGGTACACCCAGATCAAAGGAAAGTCACTCTACCCCAAGGCCAGGACGCCGGTTAAGACATAGTTCTTAAAATAATATAATGAAAAAAAAAAGAATTGTCTTGGTTAAGAAATTGATTTGAAATTGATAGATGCTGATTTTCATTCGGATAATAATTTCTTGATTCCGTAAGGTTCGAAACCTGCTGGGGTGAGGTCCACAAACAGGTCTAATATCACCCTCTTTGACACACCCCTATCTGCAGGATGATTACAACCATCCATAAGCCAACCCTTAATAACACTTTCCAAATAATCGGATCACTTCTGCAACGATCCTAACCGCGGAATTTGACACACTCAGAGCATTTCATACTACAGCGTCACTTCATACAGGATTTGTCAACAACCACCTCACACTCAAACATAGACAATCAGCGACAAGTACCCACCACCCCATCCTTTTTTCATCCCAGTATGACCACACTAGGGGGAGGGAGTGACTAATACGATTCGATCAAGATGATCCACCATCACCCTTCTGTGAAGCTGTCACCCGGAATATTTCACCCATCCCTGTTTCCCTCTCCCCCTCCCCCTCGTAATGTCTCTCCAATATGTCATCCTCCCTACCAATGTGGGAGGGCAGCGTTCGTCGTCTGCTAAAGGCAGGAATGGAGCTACTGATTTTTTCCAAGTCGTCTGCGAGATTCAGTAATCGCTTTATTATGTTTCAGTTTGCTGGTGTAATGTACCCTGGGGCCTACTAACTGTTTCATAGCGGAATGAAATGGATGAAAACATCGAAATTTTATGGTGGAAAAATGTTTAGGAAGAGGGTTTCCTGTCCTCGATGAGGGTGTATTATACATGCTGGGAGGTCGTCACATTATTTTGAATATATTCATGACGACGCTCGATTTTTTTACCGAGTATTTTGAGCTCTATTATTAATGGAAAAGCAGTTATGATCATTATATTTTCTAGGATTCAATGCCATATGGGTCTGGGCGTCCCTGGTTCGAGTCCCGGTTCGGGCATGGATGTTATTCTGTGTTCTATCTATATCTGTGTTCTATCTATGTGAATGTGTCTCCCTTTAGAAAGGGGTTGTGCAAGCGAATGTAAAGCATGAAGTAGCCAAGTCGTACTCTTCTTGGCCCTAGTTGGCGCTACTGAAAAAACAAGGGACTCTCATTTAGGCTTAAATCGCTGACAGCTTTCTGTCAGCGGGCTTGTAAAGTGTCATAAGTAATAAGGGCTTGTAAAGTGTCATAAGCCATAAGTAATAAAGTTCCATAAGTAACAGGATTCAATACCAGATGCAGAAGTTTTCAATACAGAATGCTTTTTAACTGGTCCAACATTAGAATACATAACTTACTATTTTTTTTTTCTAAAGAAATATATGTCTTTTGAATAACTACATATAATATAAAACATATATATATATATATTAATTATTTTTTGGGAAATATAAATATATAAAAAATTAACGTACTAAATGTCTACATCAGTGGTGGGGAAACTTTTTTTAAGACGGGCCATTTGTAATAACTAGATCATAGTAACGGGCCAAAGAATAATGCTTAATCGTTACAAAATTTATGTGTTCTATAAACATATACATATATTATTACATAAACTTATTATTTTAATAGTAAAAAAGCAAAAGGTAAGAAAATTATAAGCACAAAATATAAAATGAATTTAGTGTAGTTCTTGATGTGAAGTATTATCACTTTATTTTCTGGTGTCATTACTGGTTGATGGTGCAGTTTCGGGGATTACACAAACAATTACTCGAGTCACAGCGGGTCGTTGCAGATGACTGACTAAGTCGCTAACTAACTGATCTTCGGGCGGCCTCGCTTGTATTTATACCTACCTGCAAGGATTGTTCGGGAATCGGAGTTTTGCGGTTCTTTCGGAAAAACAGAACAATGAATCGAAAATGCGAGAGTGTCTGGAAGTTTCGAACGAAGAGGAGTCAGCTGTTTGGGTCGGATGGATTTGTCCAGAATACTATTGTGTTTTGAATATCGCCGCAGGTAGTTTTTATGCGGGTCGTCACATTACGAAGTAAGAATGCGTTCAAACATTCTCACGACGGCACTCTTAAACGGGCCGGATTAAACCTTTCCGCGGGCCGGACTTGGCCCGCGGGCCGTAGTTTCCCCATCACTGGTCTACATCATTAATCAAACAATATTCCAGAAACACAAATCACATTTTACTATTAAAAAAAATAATATTCTCTTTTTTACAAATATATTTTTTACAAAGCAGTAGCAATTATGATGATAATGATGTTTTTAATGGCAGACCATTCATACAGCAATTATTTAGATATTTTTTCTGAGTTTCCAATGCACCGTCCTCCTATTTCCCAAGTTCCCAATATTGCTATATATCGTCTATTCTAAAAATGTTTATCAAAGAGTATTTAAAAAGAATTTCAACACATTTTTGCCTTTTAGAACAAACAGTGAAGCTTATTAACGTGGGAAGTCATGTCACTGACTCACCGACCCCGAACTGTGGTTAAATTTAAAGGCTCGTCACCGGCCACAGTACAACCCTTCCATAAGGTAGTACATTTCATCATCGATGAGAGGAGCCATACCACCACCATTCGTGTATCCACCAGAGAAGCGAGATCCAACCACCATGCAGGAAACATCTTATCCTTATTTCAAGGTACCCTCGGGGGGATCTTATAAATGGAAATAAATGTGTATAGGTAATATGATGCCTTCTAGGGAGGGGGGTGCCAGTTCAGGTGTCGTCCTCGTTATCTGATCTTGATTCAAAATTACGAGATCCGTCCCGAAAAAGCCCTCGTGTTGCTTTACAACGGGACGTTATTATAACTAAAAGCAAACGAAAAACAAAGTCTTCTGAGGTTAAAAAATATAGAAAGGGAATGTAGAGCACTCGTTAATCATTTAATCCGTTTTACAATGATAAACTTAAAGCAAACCTGCCAGAGTGATTTGAAATTTTCCACATATTCCCCAATAAAAGTGTTTGAAACGTTAGGCAAAGCCGGGTATGCCACGAGTGCTCATATTTTTATTTTTAGTCTCACACATGAGCGTTTTGTGCCACTTTGTATACAGTAAAGAGAATCAGGGATGTAATTCGAATGTTTTTTTCAACAGATTCACACATACTCCCCAATAAAAGTGTTTGAGACATTAGACAAAGCCTTAAATACCACGAGTGCTCAAATTTTTATTTTTAAAGTCACATATGTAAACGTTGTGTACCACTTTGTATAAGGCCGCGGTAGCCTGGTCGGTAGAGCGTCAGTCTCGTAACCGAAAGGTCGCGTGTTCTGTCCTCGTCATGGCCAAAGACCGCCGTGTTGACTAATGGCAGTTGGGGCACGTTAAATATGTCGAGACTGCAAAGTCCTCCAAGTTCCCATACCAAAACGATACCTCTGGGGGTACTGAATCAGAGAGGAGTTGGTCTCTGATTTGGATCTAAATTCCGACTTGTTGATGGATGAATGAGTGTATGAATGAATTCGACCACCCCCTAAAAAGGGTTGTGTCGTGTGTGTGTGAGCTAGAAGTCAGACTTCTGCCCTCTGGGTGCTCAGGGATCTTTACCCTCAGAAGCTACTGCACCCCCTTTCCGTGAAGGACACGACAACAACAACAACCACTTTGTATATAGTAAACAGAATCAGGGATGCATTTTGAATGCTTTTTTCGATCGATTAAAACCAAATTTTGAGACAGAACTGCAATGTTAATTATGAAACCGCATACCAAGTTTCTAAGTCATTGTGTTTTTTTAGTTAAAATTGTTAGCATATTTGTGTACAGATTGACATATGGTCAAACTCTTGGAGGAAGTAGCTAAAAATTTGATAGGCATCTATACACTTCAAATCCTAAAACTGTAAATAAATTTTGTACTTTAAGTTCTTAAAAAAAAGACAAAAAGTAAATAAAATGGAATTCATTAGTAATTGATCGAATTATTGCCGTTTTTGAGCAATAACTTCAAACGAAATTTTCACAAAAGAACTATTTTTAAATAAACTGAATTGTTATTTTTTCAATGACTCCAATTTCATGTCTGTGCAATTTTTTTTAAATCAATTTTAAACTATTTTTTTAAAATTTATTAATTAAATTTATTATTAAATAAATGAAGACGATTTTGAAATGTGAAAATTTATCGATACTCTGTTGCTAGGTTACAATAGTTCGAAAAAATTTTGTTATTTTTTTATGCTTTTGTTTTATTTTTATAATTATTTTTGGCAACGTTTCTTTATTTGCATTAAAATAATTCTGTTTATTTATTAAAAATAAAACTACAGACGATAGAAAGATTTTTTTGTGTTATAATATTTTATATAAAACATATTTTTGTATCAAAATGTTATTTATAAAATATTTGTTTACAGATAGATTGGAATTCCATTGAATGTTAATATTATATTCTCAATCTTCACGTGCTTACTAATATTTAAAATTTTGTTTATAATATACTGAAGTATAAACAAGATTTCAATATTTTTTGAAAAATTAATTAAATTCTAAATTTTTTATTAATAATGAATATGGAAATTTTATCCATAGCAACACAGAATGTTTTAGTTGGTGTTTTTATAACTACTGTCTTGTATCTTTAACAATATAAATTAGCTTATAACAGTTTTTTACGCTGAAAAATTGCAATAACTGATAAAATTCAAAAATAATTAATAGAATCAACTTCACTTTAAATAGTGTCAACATTTATTAGAAAAACATTCTTCCGTTATCATGAATTGAATGCAGATATGTGAGATAGAACTTTCGAAATTCGATTTTTTTTTTTTTTTTTGTACTGTGATTTTTGCAAGATATAAAAGAAAAATAATATAAATTTGTCCAAATTGTATGTAGTCTACTGTACAAATAAGTATTGTAGTTTTAACACATCACTGTGATTAAAATTACTGAAAAATTATAATCGTTGTTTGATCAAAATTAATTACCATTTTGTATATCGTTTATTATACAAAGAATTGAAATTGATTTAATTTTGCTTAACAAAGAGATGCCAAATTTGAGTTTGGAATGCAGTTTATCACAATGTGAATATGCTTTTAGGATGTTTATTCATTAAAATATCAAAGCGTAATAGCCAACCAATTTCAAGAAAATGGCCCTCAGATTTTCTCTATAGCTTATAGCTTTAGCTATAGCTTTCTCTATAGCATATCCTTGTCAAGCATCCGAACAGCATAATCAATGAGACTTTGGCTTAGCAATCACAAAACTTTTTTATGGCCCAAGGCTAGTGCTTTTTAATTCGTTTTTAAATAATTTTAAATTAACTTACGTATTTGCAAATAGCTTTAATTAATACTTTTTTCATTTCTTGTTCATTTCTTCTCCTAATTTTTGAATTATAATTTATTTTTTTAGAATAAAAATATTTTTTTAGAATAAAAATATTTTTTTAATAAAAATATATATAAATTTGCATGCATTTTTTTAATATTTAAAAATTACAGGAACTAAATTAACAATTTAAAGATGGTGTCAGTGAATATATTACTCGTTCCCGTATGGAAAAATGAATATTTTGTCTCAATACGTAAAATATAATTTAATTTTTAAAACAAAAAAATGTTTATTAATTATAATTTTAATTTAATTTTCAAGCGTTAAAATAATTATAAATATAATTTTAACAATAAAAATAATTTTTATAATCTTAAAAGCATTAAAAGTGTTAAACTTTCGAATTTTAATAGTGGCAAATTATTTGTAATAACTAAAAGGAGCTGTAATTATTTACACCAGGAATTAGAAAGAGCAGCTGAAATTAATAAAAAATATATATCAACAAACGTTCTGAATATTAATAATCAAAAAAGAGAAATAGAAAGCAGGTGTTAAATTATGGAATGCATTGGCAGATGGTTCACAATTTTTAATAACATGATGCGGTATACTTCGTATGCTGCCCGATATTCTGAAGAAAAATAAAATTTCTTTCAGGTAATAAAAAAAAAAAAAAAAAATGTTTTTTAATCAATTTTTGCAAGGCTTATCTTGTGGATAATCATTATTTATTAACAGTGCAATATGTCAATGTTTATTTATTTTGTTTCCAATGTTCTTACGACAGTTGTTATTCTTGCTCTTATATGTAAAATTAATGAAATATTTTTATGTAAGTAATAATAATTTATATTTATTATTATTTAATTTATATTTGTAATTATTTTTCCTATTTAAAAATAAAATTATAATTAAAGTATTAAATAAATGAGCATTTTTTTGCATTATATAATGATTACATATTAATTAACTGTGAGTTATTAATTTTATTTAAATAATTTTTATCTTTTTTTGGTATCTTTAATTATTTTTCTTCTAAAAAATAAGCTATAAATTAAGAATTATGAGAATAAAATATATTTTTGGGCAAAAAAAGAAAACGTATTAATTAAAACTGTGATTTGTTGAGTTAATTTAAAATAATTTTGAAATGAAAAAAAAAAAAAAAAAAAAAAAAAACGAACCGAACCGAACTCAGGTTTCTCAACTGATCAGTTAGATAGAAGTTTGGTTTGTGGTTTTTATACCAAATTTGGTAAATTTTAACGAAATCCATTCATGGGATATTTGCTTGTCAATCTATCCGACAGTAAATAAACACGATAATACAAAATATATAAAAAACTGGATTGTTTAATTTTCTTCACGGTTTTGACTTTTTAAAGTGTGACCAATATCAAATTTTGAGCTAAATCCATCAATGGTTTGCCCATCTATCTATAGATTTGCATATTCAGATATTTGTAAGTGTGATAACTCAAAAACGCAATGATTAATAGATGAGATTTGATCTGTAATCTTATTGTTAAAATGGTAGCTTTGCGGCAAATTTTGGTTTCAATTTGTAGGAACAAAACACATACACCTAAAATGCATACGCTTTTTTCTTTTATTTATTTATTTTTGCACTGCGTTAAACAAAACTTTCATATAAGCATTTCATAAACTATGAATAAAATTTTGAGTACTGATGGTTTCATTGCCTTGTCCAAGATCAGTAATTTCTATACGGGAAGGGAGGTGTGTGTGTGGAGAGAGGGGAGTGTGAGGTTAACACCTTTATTAGGGTGTAAGTCGGTAAGTTTAGGGTATATCCTGCCCCCTGGCTTTAAATGAGCCGCTTCAGATCTGATATATTCTTTAATCCGTCAATCCTTTAATCTGATATACATCGCATCACTAAATGTCTACTTATTGAAGTTTTTGAAGGGCGGAAAAATAGGCAGAGATCAAGGATAATAAGGCAGTATAAATAATGTAGTTTTCTATTATTTTTTCTTTTTAACTCAAATTAAAATATTCACATTTTGGTTTCGGGGTGACCTACAATAGTAAAAGTTGGGATATAAAATTTTTAAGAAGATGAAGTATTAAAACTTGAATCTAATTCATGTGTTGTTTTAAAAAAATGATTAATTTATTTTAAAAATATATAAAAATTTATTAAAATTTTTTAATTAAAATTCAGAACAATACTATGACCCTTTTTCCATCCATTGTAGACTCAAGGCGGGGGGCACCTTGTAATTGAGAATGAGATAATTTCTTCATGGTGGTTGGATCTCGCCAACTCGGTGGGTTCTCTAAAGGTTGGGGATCTGACTCCTACCATCGATGACGGGATGTACGGGGAGGGTTGTACCGTGGCCCGTGATGGCCCTTAGGACTCAGCCACAGTTCCCACCAGTGTTGCTGTGGCGGTGGTTCGGGATGTATGGGGAGTGTTGTACCGTGGCCGGTGATGGCCCTTAGGACTCAACCACAGTTCCCATCGGTGTTGCTGTAGCGGTGGTTCGGGATGTATGGGTATTGTTGTACCGTGGCCGGTGATGGCCCTTAGGACACAGCCACAGTTCCCACCAGTGTTGCTGTAGCGATGGTTCGGGATGTATAGGAAGGGTTGTACCGTGGTCGTTGATGACCCTTAGGACTCAACCACAGTTATCACTAGTGTTGCTGTATTGGAGCATTTATTTCCGAATGCCTTCGGGTGGGACGAAGAGTCAGTAATATGACTTTCCATCCCTTGTAGATTATCAGAAGTTTGGCAACGTCCTAGCTAATTCAGAATATCGACTGCTTTAATAGGTCATTTTTTCTTAGTCATGATACATTAAAATATTTCTAGGACTGAAATTGGCCTAAGAAAAATAGTTCATCTGACTTATTAGGTAATTTACTTTGATTAATTAACTGATTTGGTTAATTAATAATTAAGTAAGAAATCAAGACGCCAATTTCATGTAAGATAAGACACAAGTAACTTAATTTCTGTCTTAATGAAAAATTTGTCAGAACTTAATGCCAGTCTAGATAACTTCATGCTAAGATTGATGAATATGGTGGAAGCATAGAAAGGGTTCAGTGATATTCAAAATATTCGGAAAATGACTACTGTTTCTAGTTAATGGCAATTTATTGCCAACATTTTTTTTCATTCAATTTCTACTATTAGTTCACACTTTCCCTATATATATTTATATATCATGTTCAAATTTTCAATCGTTTATAAAAAACTTTTAGTTTATCCATTCAAGTTCAAATACATTTTCTTAAACTTGTTGTGGATGACACTTGATATTAATACAATTTTTTTAATATTAATTCATTCATTAAAATTAATTAATTTTAAATATTTTAATTAGAGTTTTAGCACTTTGTGATGAAAATCGAAATCAACAAGCAGTATTCAGTATTTTTCACGTAAAGGTGAAAATATGAGTTCAATTCTTGCGAAAATCAATAATTTTTTTATACTTAATAATTTTTGGATGATTATTTAATAATAAGTAGCTAAAATAGAATTTGTCTGTGTTGACATAAGTTGGAATTGAGTTAAATTTTTAATTATTATTATTTGTTTTACGGTTTTAAATCAAAGCTCAAAAAAGCGAAACTAAAACGTTTCTACCTAACTTTGATAATAAAACGCTTCAGCATTGAAATAAAAGCAGAACAAAGATCTTATCTTTTTCACCCGTTCTGTTAAAATAGACATTTCTCAAGGTTAAAAGGCTATGATGATGAAATAAAAATAGTTATCACTGCAGTCCCTTATCAGAATTTTTGACACTTCCCAGAAATATCTAAGCACGATAGAACAAGAGATTCTTTCGTATTTTGTGTAACAATTATCTTAATGTGGTTTATGCATTATACTTAAAATGAATTTTAATTAATTAAACTGTGAACAGCATATTTTAATATGTTTGATTTATTAAGCTCTCTAAAGATATTTATAGAGTTCTAGACCAGTACTTGTAGTGAAATCAGAACATTTAAAAGCTATCGAAATATTGCGTCATGGAACAATGATCTAAACAGATTTTTTTTTCTTTCTTTTTCTGTTCGTTTAATTGCTCGTGTTCCGCTTCAAGAATTTCCTGGAATATTTTTTTTATGCGTTTATTCTAGAACGGATATTTCAACTTCAAACGAAGTAATTAGAAATGATTCAAGTATCGGAACGGTTATGAGTATGCCGACGACCTGTCTAACGGTTCTTAATTAGTTTTAACAAATTTGATTACAGGTTTATATAGCTAAAACCGTTATACTAAGAGTAATTTGGACGTAGAAAAAAATTGATATTTCGATACAGATCAGTAGATTTCGGTTTAGAATGTTGGATTTGATGTATTGTCTGGTAGGACTGTAATATTGAATCTGTAATAAGAATAATAATTTCAAAAGATATGATGAGTTGAAAAACAGAAGAATTTTCTTTAGATTCCGATGTTATAGTCAAGGCCAAATAATGAAATAAAAAAAAAACAGGCAATGTCTTAAAGTTGAGCAGAAAACTTGATGTTTTTTTTTGTTGTTGTTGTTGAATATTAAGAGTAATTTTTAGGCATTTATTTGTTGTGCAAGAGTTAGTAGTCAAAATTATTTGAATTAAAATCAACTATCCTTTAAAACTAAAAATATGAACACTTATTATTTTTCTTATGTTTTTTTTATCATGTTTGCAAATCAATATAGCCCTATTTTCTTTTATTTAACTTTTAAGGTAGCATTAGACTAGCTTATGAACCTGGCAAACTTAGCAACGAAGCATTCATAATGTTTGTTATATTTTTCGTTATGTGTAGTTTGTAATGTTTCTATCATTTTATTTAAAATTTATTTTTTATATGTATATACATATAAAAATGTATATGTATATTATATGTATATTTTACTAAATAATATATATATATTACTAAAACTTATTCTCATGAAGATCCAATCAAATATTTTATTTCTTCACTTCTAAAAAATTGCTAAAATAAAGATTAAATTAAATTCAACTAAAATATCTGATAACAGAAATTCAATTAAATATATAAATTAAATTCAACTAAAATATCTGATAGCAGAAATGCAAATAAAATATTAAAATATCTGATAGCAGAAATTCAACTAAAATATTAAAATATCTGATAGCAGAAATTCAACTAAATATATAAATTAAATTCAATTAAAATATCTGATAGAAGAAATTCGAAAGCAAAAAAGGGGAGAGGGGGTGCGAAATTTGAACTTCGAAGAGGGTGAACTAAATGAGGGCGAAATCTGAACTAAAGGCTCCACAGGATTTGCTCTGGCTCTGATTAACATTTTCAAGTTAATTTCGATAATAACCAGTTATCATTTGACTAAAAAATACTGAATTTAGAGTGAATTTTCTAAAAAGATTCTATAATTTCTTAATTTTTTTTTCATTCTGATATTTAATTTTTATTCTGTTCCAAGAATATGTTATGAAATTGACTATTGATTACACTCAAATTCTATTGAAAAGCTTAAGCATTCTAGTTAATTCTTTATCAATTTATTTATAAATGATTTTTTAGCTATAAATAAAAAATAAAATTTAAAAAACATTAATTCTGGACACATAACAAGCATGGGTACAAAACACACAGTTAATCATATTAATTATTTATAGAATTTTTTTGTCTCATAATTCTTTTTTATATGGCTTGAGACTCTTAACTTTGCACATTATTAAAAAAAATGAATGAATTGCAACTAAAAAAATTGATTGATGGTGTTAACTAAACGTACAGGGATTTAATTTAAAGTTTTAGAGAATAAGAGAACTTAATGAATCAAGATAGTTCTTTTAATAAACATGGTGAAGAAAATCATAGAAATATGTGATGCCAAAATCTCTGCCAAACTAAATTTTTCTACATAATCAGTATGGTGCCACTATTCATTAAATCCGTTGACTGGCAACCACGAGAAAATTCGTGATTAGTAGAATTTTTCTTAAAAGGTTTGGAAGTCAACGAGCAAAAAAATCTCTTGCTAAATTAAGCAGAAAATTAATTTTAGAAGTTAAAAAAAACTTTTCTGGAGAATAAATAAAATGAAAAATAATGTTTGTTTGACATTAAATTACAATTTTCAGAAACCCCTCTCCTTCCATCATATTTTTTTCATATACTTACCTATTTCTTTTGTATAGCATTTATTGTATTGCATTTCTTTGATCGTATTCAATTAAAGATAAAAATCATTTTTAATCACATCTTTTTACCTTAATTTGTTTATGAAAGAGAGTTGCCATTCTGCGAAAACTCAATTAAAAACGAAGGAGATTTTCGCGAAACTACTCAGAGACCTGCTTCTAACTATAGCGTAGAATTCTCTGAAAAATCAGTTAATTTGGAGATCAAAGCCCATTTCTTCGAAAAATCATTTAATCAATCTTGTGTTCAAGCTCAAATAAAATTAGAAAAACCTATCAAGTCATATTTCGTTAATTCAGAAATAATCATAGCTTCAGACGATATTTAAGAAATTGTTTTTTAATTTCTGGTAATTCTAAATTTTGATATTCAGTGTTGGATTTTATTATTTTTGTTATCATAAAAATATCGCAAGAGCAGATTTGATGTTTATTAATTAATTTTTTTGTTGTTTCCTTGTTATGGTATAAGACAGGTTTTAAAATTCTTAAAAATTATATATATTTTTTTCTTTTTCTTTAGAGATAATAATATATTCGAAAAATTTATTTTTATCAAGTTAAATTTGTTAACGGAATTCGAATTATAACCCGAAGCACATAATACGATAATGTTTTAGAATTAATTCGTATATCATTATACTATTTTTTAAATGTATTCTTAATTATAGTTGTATTAACATGTACACAAAAAGTACACTTACCATCTCCATCTAGTGACAGCCGAAAAAAAAAATGTGGAAAAAAATGTGACTTTATTATTATTCTGTATGTTGCCATCTGATGGGATTAATTCTCATCTCAAATAAATCGAATAGTTAAAAATCGCACAATTTTTTTTCGATCAATAATGTAAAAAACTTTGCCGTTATTCTTTTTTAAAACGAAGTAAATATTGGCTGGGTGCCAATTTATAAATCTCTCTTTGTCAGAAATGGCTATTTTGTTAGGCAACTCTACTAATACTGTGTCCTATATTTTTGTATCTTATTCAAGGAATTCCAAGTTATAGGGAGGAATATATTTTCTAATCATATGCCCTTTGAGGTTCAGATTAAATAAGCTGTGATTATAAAAATAATGTTTATTGTATAAAATCAATGAAATTTTACTAACTAAATGGTACTCGAACATTATTTTTTTCAATTACTAAAGGTACAGCTAATCTACAATATCAGTTCAATCGTTAACACTGAAGAAGTGGTAGTAGAATCAAAAGACAATAAGAACAACAATCAAACAATTGAAGTTCGTTTAGTCATCCGTGGAAATCTCCGATTTGTATACAACTTTATACGGATGATTACCTCATCGAAGTAGGTGAACTTTCTTACCGTCAACTGAATTAGAATACAAACGAGCTTATAAAAGAAAATTTTTCAGGGAAATCATTAATTCATTTCTTAGAATATTTATTCATTAAATATCGCATATCCTGCTAGAGAAATAATAATTAATGATTCCAAAAAACAGCGAAAACAATAGCACTGATTTCGAAACATTGGAAAGAAATGTATAAAACAAATAATTTTAGAAATTAAATAATGATGAATATATTTTGGTGTATATGCATACAGTTTAAATTTTGATGAAATTGGTAATTAGAAATATTCAAACAATTGTGTGTTGTAAGTGCTTTGTTTTTTTAAGCTAGTGCAAATCAAATAAATGGCTGTATTCTTAATAGTTAATAATTATCGCGTTTTTGATTTGAAGGACATTCAATTTTCATCCTGCAAAAAGAAATCAAATAGAAAACATCCTTAAATATATCCGGGGAAAAAATAATTTAGATTTTTAAAAATGTTTGATTATTATTATTTTCTTCGAATTTCGACCTTAGCTTTACAACTTTATAAATAGTTTTTACTTAAAATAGGATATTTTAGCTCTGGAATTTTATTAAAGATTTTCAAAGGAGCAAAATTTTAAAGTTTTGAAAATAGTTTAGTTATTCTTGAAATAATTTTTTGTGGTCGATCTCTTCACTAATGTTTATTAATAGAAAAGTTATTTTTATTTTAATGTTCTTGTTTCAAAAAAGTTAAGAAATCTTTTATTATTATGAAATTAATTATAATTTCAAAATTTTAGTTTAAAATTCTTGTAAAATCTCTCATTATCTTAAAATTTGTAGAATTTTAAAAATTTGGTTTAAACCTCACTTAAAATCTCTCATTATTATGAGATAAATAGAATTTCGAAAATTGGGTTTAAAACTCACTTAAAATCTCTCATTATTCTGAGATTTATACTTTCAAAATTTTGGTTTAAAACTATATTAAATCACACTGACATAATGAAATTACACTAATAGGCCCAATTAAATAGTTTTGAACTCATCAATTAAAAAAAATAACGCACTCAAATGAGTAGCAACGAATTTTTAAACATTATGATTCAAGCATTCGTTTAAAATAAATAACATATTTAAAACGGAAGTTTCTTGAGTTCATAAGTATTTCTAAGAACACTTGTTCGTCAATAACATGGTTGCTCTTAGATTTCTAAGAACTGTCAACTTGATTCATCCCTGTGTGTTCATAGCTAAGTAAAATCTCAATTGAGCAATAATATTTTGTTGATAACTTTGACTTCACTCCCTCATCGTTTGCAGGCCTCAAGCGCAGGGCTATTTCCGGGCCATCCTCCCCCTCCGAGACCCGCCCGTTCGCGAGCAAAAAACTATTTCTTTCCTCACCCTGTCCCCTCCCAAGAGCTGTTTAAAAATGCAGCAACCTCGCTGACCTCCTGTAGGTTACAGATGCGGTGGAAGAAAGAATAAGAAAAGCCCTGGCGACCGGTTCAACCCCATTGTTCCACAACCCGCTGTGTGTGGATTAGACGAGTCTTCTTCCTGTCCAAACGACACGGATGCATGTGATTTGGCAATCTATCGCTCGTTTGGCGACGGAAAAAGTAAGCTAAATTATTGCAACAGTGGATGGATTGTCCTCGAGTTAAACAAATCTATTTTGATGCTGAGAAATTTTAGAAACATTTTATGTGTACTCAAATTTTGTGTTGTGAATGAAGTTAAACATGTTTGGTTTGTAAAATTGGTTTACAAAATTAATCATCATTTTGTGTGTGTGTGTGTATGTGCGAAATGCAGTAAGGTTTAAAGTATATTAAACTTCTGGCTGCAAGAAATGTTTTCTTTTTTCTTATTTGTTAAATCACATGAAAGTAATTCTGATTTAAAAAGCAAGATTATTTTATATTTACTAATAAAAGTATTTAAAAGAGATTTTTACAAGTTTAAAAGAAAATATTTGATAAAGATGTATGTATAGTAAAATTTATGCATTTTATTTTATCAATGAATTTGTTTAAAATGTATTCTTAATCCGTTAGAGTGTTTTTGTTTCCTTGCAGATGATTTTTAATCGAGTCTTTCGAATCTATATTAAACATGGAATATAGTTTTGCACATTTATTTTTAGAATAAAATCTTTAATCTATAAATTTTATTCATCTTGGCTTTTAGCTATAATTAAGTTTTTGTTTCAGTTTTTTAGAGAACATTTTAAAATAAAAAAACAACAGCAATAATAATAAAAGTTGGATAGGCAAAAAAAGTTTTAGTAAAGAAAATAAAATTCATAGATTATTATTTTTTATTTTTACGAATTATAATTATTTAAGATCATATATATAGAAATATCATTGAATATTTCTATTTTGTATTGCATGTAGGCTGATCTTACACATATTACCAGCAATTTTCAACTTTTGAATTTTAGCCTGCTATTCTTTAATTTTCTAAATTCCTCAACTTCTATCAAAACTTTAAAAAATAATCTACTGTAATTTTAGGAATCGGTAAATAATTGATTAATTTTTGTTCCGCATCACCACAGCAGTGAATAAACACCAAACAGAGAAAAAAATGTAAGAAAATCACTTAATATTTTGAAAAACTAATGAATGAAAAGGCTTTGAGTAAGTTATGCTACAACAAATTGCAAAGCTAAATTCTTCCTTTTCCCCCTCCCCCACTTTTATTACTAAAGACATTATTTTTTCAATGGCAAATTCTTTCTTAGTAAGCAGTTACTTCTCAAGTAATAACTATTGAGTAGATTTCAATTGCTTTGTCCTATACTGTATTTAGAATTATATTTTTCATGTTAAATCGAATTTTATATACTTAAAAGTATGTTAAATTAGTACAAAAATAAGGCATCACTTAAAAGAATATAAGAATTAATGTTTAACATTAAAAATAATTCTGTATTAAAATTTATCTGAAAAATTGCACCACAGCAGAAAGTTAAATCACAGCAGAAAACTGTTTACTTCAGTTTTTTTAAATCAATTCCATCAAAAACGCCAGATTCCCTGTTACAAAATCACCGACCTCAAAACTGCTTACTATTTTTATTTTCGTTCGCTCCAACCTTACGCCACGGAGCAGATGCATGTAGAAACAGGAAGTCGGTACTACATACTACACACACAAAGAACATTTTATTTTGATTATCCTTCTTCCACCCATAAGACTGAATAAATTTCGAAAATCTTGAATGAAAATCATTTCAAATGCATACTTTATCATTTTTTTTAAAGTAATAGCTTGCAGGTATTATATTTATCTATCACCGAGTTTAATAAATTTGTTGACTTCTATTTCCAAAACTTGAATGAAATTGCTGTTTAAAAATTTATCTAAGGAATACTCTATGTTTTAAGTTTAACAAAACAATACGTTCGTTATACAAAAACATATATATATTGAATTACTCAGAATCATAGACAAAATAAAGATCAGATATTATCTATTTTCTATAAGTCTGAAGGATCGGCTTTTATCAGTGATATACTGTGGTATGTTATTTCTAACGATTTTATGTGTTTTCATTTTGCTTAAAAAAATATTAATGGTCTTTGTTTTTCCTTTAAAAAAATACGCAATTGCGTGATTATTTTGTGTGTTATCGACATGTTTTTGTTTGTTATATGAGGCAGATGAACTTTCACAATAATAAATAATTTATAGGAAGAGTTATAGTACCAGCTTTTTGATTTGAAGAATTTTGAATTTTTATTCCAATTATTCCAAGAATTGTTTATTCCAATGCTATTGTTATTAAATTCTTTTTTTGATTTTATTTCCGCATGTTTTTGCATTTTAGATGGTAGATGATTTATAAAAATAAACCGAATTTTATTTTGCCATATTTGCGTACTAGTTTTGTTCTAGTATTATTATTAGGGATTAATCTTTTAATGATAAACTTTAATTGTGACATTAAATTTGCAAACTACATGTATGCATATTTAATTTGATTAGATACTACAATACAATAACTATTAAATGCATTTTAAATTTTTTAAAAAATATATTATATTGATAAAAATCTATAAATATTAATATTAAATATATAAAGAAAATTAGTATTAAATTGAATACTGTATTTTTAATACCAATATTAAATTTAAATGTTAATTTATAAAAATATTAAATAGCTTTGCAGCATTTTTCCATAACAAACGTTAATTGTATAAGTTATAATATTTCTTTTTAAGCAAGTAGTAATAAACCCTAATACTTTCTATGTAAGTTGTTTCATTTGAAAAAGAGTAATTTATCTGACATAAGAAATATTTTTAATTATTTTATTTTACCAGAATACAAATTAAGAACCAAAATTTTTTTAAATAGAATCAAATTTACTGAATTTGTTTAGGTATAATTTTTTTTAATTAAATGAAAACTCAAAATTGACTATTATTAATTCTTCATTTCAAGTAAAATGATATTAAATTATTAAAAAGAATTGTGTTAAATTTACTTGTTTGGATTAATTTATTTAAAATATTCTAATATATATTTTTAAAAAAATACTAGAATGCTTTAATTTCAATCAATGAATTCAAATTTCTAGAATTAAATGTAACTCACAATCGGTCACATTCTTCAATCTTTATTTCAAAGAAAGTAGTATTAATTTATTGAAAAAATTGCATTAAATTAGCTTATTTTGGATTAATTTATTAAAAGTATTCTTATATTTTACAAAAACTATTTAAGAATGCTTTTATTCAAATGGATGAATTCAAACATCTTAATTTCGATGAAAGTGATATTCAGTTACAAAAAAAGAAATATATTAAACTAGATTGTGAGGGTTAATTTATTTAAAACATTCTTATATTTTTCAAAAAAATGTACCACTTTATGAATAATCAAAATATACCACAATACAGTTTTACTGAGAAGAATAAATGCTAACATGTTCTAAATGCTTTGAATAAATCCTTTGTATGCTAAGTTAAAAAAAGAATCTTTATAATTGAAATAAAAAAAAGGACGAAAAAAAAAAAAAAAGGAAAGACGAACGAAAAAAGAAAATATGTTCTCGTCTTTCATTTATAATAATAGTTCTTTTGCCCTAACAGCTGCTCGTGTTGTAAAATGTTTTCCACTTTCAGCGACCCATCGGTTTTAACAGCTGATCTGCTTTGACAAGTTAGCTGCCGCGACTCAAATGCCTGCTTGGATCCCAGATTGTGAGCACAGATAAAAAAGAAAGCTTTCAGGTTTTTGTGTCCTGATTTCTAAAGGCCAAACAACTTTCGCGGATAATTTTTCTTTTCTTATTTTCATTCTTGCCTTTTCTTTTCGCTCCGCTCAGGAATTAAGAGACAGTGGTGCTCTCGTTTTCGCCACTTGTTGAAGGATCGCTTAGGCTTAATCAATACGTCCGATAATTATGACCTTGACCGCACTTTTCTTCCAATCAAATTAGATTCTCAATAAAGATTTGGCTTATTTTTATTGAAGGATATGTACAACACTATGAAGACAATTCATTTTGATGAGTGAATTACATGCTTGTGCGAACAACGTATTTTTTAACTGCTTTTGTGGAATTACAGACACAATTCGTGTTGACTTCTCTATTTTGCAAAATACTCGAAGCAAATTTCTCGAAAAATATATTAATTTTACGATTAGAAATTATGTATTAATTTCAATGCAGTTAATAACAATAAACCAAATTCAAATTAAATTTTAATGGCAGATGAAATGAAAATTACAATCCGAATAAAATTCAGACTGAATTTTAAAAGCAGATGAAATGAAAATTCTTTGCTTATCAAAATAATCATTTTGCTAATTAATGAAATTTCACAAACGGAATTTTATTTTTTATGTGAAGATTTCAGAAACCGACAATTTTCTATTTAATTAATTTTTTTTTTCAATTTAAAATTCGTCGCAATTTTTTGTAATAATTCTTTATTTTATAATTATAAATTCTTCATTATTATTATTAATTAATAACTATAAATAAGATTCTAACTAAATTTTCATGTCAGACGAAATGAAAAATTCTAATTCTAATAATATTCAAACTGAATTTTAACAGCAGACAATATGATAATTTTCTGTTTATCTGAATAATCATTTGTTAATTATTAAAAATTCACAAATGGAATTTTATTCGTGAAAATATCGCTGAAAATTTCCTGGTTAGTTGATTTTTTTTAGAATTTTTTTTATTTTTTTTTATTTTGACTGGAGGTTTTTTATTTATTTAACGGAGTGATATAGTTAAACGCATTTTATTTAATAAATAATTTTATTTATTAAATTATTTTTTTAATTGAAGTTGTTAATGATTGTGAAAGTGAACATTCTCTCTAGAAGAAAAGGATGGTTTTTCTACTTGTGCTAAATAATAGTAAGACTGTGAAGAATGATGAAATATATAAATGCATTTAAAAATAAATTTAAAAAAATATTTTAAAAAATTAAATCTGAGAATTCGTGATTTTTATCATAAATCTGCTGTGCTGAGAACTCTTGTTATTATTTTGTTAACTGTATTGGAAATTATAACATAATTCTTTATTTTTATAGCAAACGATTTTACAAGTGAAAAATTCTTTATTTAATTGAGTGATTATTCAATAGTGAAAATACTGCATAGAAGATTTATAGATTTAAAATTTATTTCTTATGCATTCCATATTTTATCATTTCCATCTCATTGGTTTTTTTTCCTTCAATGCAATTAAATGGGAAACATTTTTTTCTTTTTTTGTTTTGATCATTCTTTTACGAAATTAAAATATTACGAAAAAGGAACTTGAGTTTTGCTCAACAAAAGGAGAAAAAAAAGGTTGAAAGTAAGTTAAAAAATACAATAAATAATAAAAAAAGTAAAGACAAAAATTTAAATGTAATTAATTTTTAATTAATATTACTATATATTAATACTCTATATTTTTAATAACTAATTGCCTATTTATTACTAATGACTTATTAACTATTTTTTAAATTTTTAATAACTTTTTGTAACTATTGCAAAAAAAAAATCTCAAAGCGTCTTACAATTAAATGATAATTACTGCACAGTTTTACATGCAGTAAAACGTCTTTACCTCGTTGTTCAAACAACTGCTACTGAATTATGTATTTGATTCTAGTTCAAAATGCGATGAATTATTTTATTCATATCTACGTTCATACGATACATTACGACTTTTTAATACTATGACATAATTACATAATACTTTATTTTTATAGTTTTAGACAATATTAATAACATTAAAAAAATTACGTAACATTATAAAATAAATGTTTTATGTGGCAACCGTGCTTAGTGAGTGGGCTTTTCGTGCCATATTTCATTGAAAAATGTAAAAGTTTGTATCTTAGGTGATCTTTCATAAGGATTCGTGTTTAATCCTATGTTCTTAGAGTAAACTCTATTCCTTTAACTTGTGTTTATTAGATTATCTTTTGTTACATTTATTAAAGATAGATTTTTTAAGTAAAAACGAGTTGATTGATTATTTCTAAGACAATAGAATATACAGCAGATACGCAGCTTCCGCAGATAATACTAATATTTGATTTTGGATGAAATATTTACCGTGAAACATAAGAATAAATCATTAAAATGGTAAACATACTGAAATTGTATATTACAAAATAACTAATAGTAATTCTTTTTATTAGGTATACTGTTGTAATTTTGGTTACTTTATTAAAGTAGATACAAATTAAAATGATTATCTTATATATTTATGATTTATTAATCATAGAATTTTACTTCGTTTTAGGAAAATTATAGGATATCAGAAAACATTAAGGAAAAATTAAGTAATATATAATTATTATTTCCTCTATATAATTATATTGAGGAAATAGTTAAAGTTTGAAGCATATTCTTAAAAAAAACATGTTAATTATATTTGTTGTGATGTTTAATTAAAATTAACTCGCTCAAAATGAATTTATCTTAAAAAAATTTCTTATACTATTTTAAAGAGACATTATTATGTGGGCATTCAATATCTTATCGAATATCTACGACATTATAAAGATTACGAATCAAAAGCAAGACAAAACAAAGCACTAAAGAGATTATTTTATTAAGAATTTAAAATGTGCTGACAGTGAATACAAGCTGGACAGCTTCTAAATGAAAGCTATTCCAATCTCCTGTTCCTTAAATTCCTCTGACCACAGTCCGATTGGCATAGAGAATGTTATCTACGTTTTAATCTGACACAATCTTTTAGCACATGTCTTTGTGTTATGTGTGTCATTAAATCGTCTGACAGAAACGGGCTTTTGTACGCACACATTGTCCTCGTTGAAGTCTGCGCTGTTTTGTTTCACGAAAGTGTTATTAGCAAATGATTTTCCTTTTCGAGTGAAACTTTCCTCTATATGTGATAGATGACAACGGACTTTAAATAGCTAGTTTTTAAGGGAAGATAATAATTCAATGTCGTTTGTTTGACAATCGTTTGGAGATAAACGATTCGAAACTTATTTCCAGTTATTTAGAAGTAGTTTTTATGATTTTTGAACTAAATTCTTTTTTTTTTTAATTTTTATCTTTGAGTATGTGAAAAAGATAATGATGATTATACGCTGTTGTATAATTTGAAATCTTCCTCTAGGTTTTGTTATTACTATTATTTAATTTGAAATAATATCTGACTGAAATATGGAAAAAATAATTGATAAAACTCACTTATAGTTTATAATTATTCAATAACTAGTATAAGTCGACTTTGCAAAATCCATTATTGCAAAGTCGATTTATAATGCAGTAATTAATTTTGGGAAAACAGAGCAAACAATTTTTATGCAACATACATTCAAGTATATTTTAAAATGTAATTAAATGAATTAATAAACACTTGCTTGAAGTTATGATCTTGGGCAAGCCCTTGAACACCACGAGAACTCAGATTTTTATTTTCAAAGTCTCATATTAACTTCATTATAAAAATATTCTCTTATTTCCTGATCCCATTCCACGTTATCTACTTAATTAATTCAAGAAATGCTTTGTAAAAATGTTTGGTCAGCGAATCCAACGCTGTGAGTGATTGATAAAAGTTGCTCACCTAAACAAAAAGTTTTTTAAAAAAATTCCTGTGTTTCCCCTGCTTTGAGATTCACACGTGCAGAAATCCCTACGAGAAATTTAATATTCTATAAACACAGTAAACAAGATTTTCCCTTTCAAAATATGGTATAAAAGACCAGGGATAAAATGTTCAAAAGCTTTTCCTCATTCCTCTCTCTGTTGTTCTGCGTTGCGTGTGTGCTCGCCGCTCCTGTTGTACATAAACAAACCTGCTTCTTCGTGATGAAAAAAAACAACAAAAGTCTCTTCGAACCTGTCATATGTTTCGAAAATTATATATATGTATATGTATATATATATGTATATATATATATATATATATATATATATATATATGTGTGTGTGTGTGTGTGTGTGTGTGTGTGTGTGTGTGTGTGTGTTTGTAGGAATTGGATGGAACAAAATGCCCATTCAACCTCATTTTGATCAGTGTCAAGGGTCACTGATTAAAGAGAAGCTTTTAAATGAAAACAGTAAATTTATTTACAGTGAAAAATAAAGAAAAGACATTAAGAATTATGACAGGACGGTCTATTTACAATAGAGAAAAAAGTATAACCTTTAGATGCCACCAAGGAGAAAGCCTAATCAAGTGTTTCATGACAAAACTACGTTGCGTACTAAATATTCATTATTCGGTGCAAATGATCCTCCCTCTCTCCGTCTGCCTAGCGAATGCTCACAGTTCTCTTTTTCTCAAACTTGACGTCACTTGATGTATATATATATATATATCAAAACCCATTTCCTGGTCAACAAAAATTAAAACGAAACCAGCTAGGTCGAAATCGAAATTAGAACTCAATTCAGAATTAAACGATAAAAGTTCACAAAATGAAAGGTAAATGAAATAGAACCAATTAATGAAAAAAATCCAAATTACTATAATTAATAGAATTATGCAAACGAAACAGAAGCGGCACTAACCACGGAAACGAAACCAAAAACCGGAATCGAAACTAAAATCATTACTGATTCAAACAAGTTTAAGAATTTTAAAAAAGTTTTTGTTTTTAAATCAATCATTGTATTTGGTGAGCACAAATGCAGCTACAACTAAAATACAAATGAATCTAAATTAATTAACAAAATAAGCTGAGCAAAAAGGAACACAACCGAATCAAAACTATAACCAATAGAAAAAGAATCCGGCCTGAAAACTTCGTCAGGAGCCACTTTCAAGCAAGGATTCCTAATAAGGGATTTTTTCTGTGAGGCATCGGTGGACAATGGTCAAAAGTATTGATACCTCGTGGCCCGAAAATCCCCCGAAAATGAAGGCAAAATAGACATACCAATTTTAACAGCAAAGGACAAAAACAAAGCAAAACATTAAAAAAGAAATGGGTTTGATTGTTTTAATAATTTTATGATTGTATATATAT
>JAPMOQ010030379.1:153763-167928 GCA_026543055.1 Argiope trifasciata | reverse complement strand
AATAGAAAGAATTTTTTTTTTCAAATCATTTATTATTTTATTAAATATAACCAAAGATAGCTTTGTTTAAATTGATTACCTCGAATAATATAGCGCTCAATAATGTAATAAAAATATTAATTACAGTGAAGGAAATTTATAAAGAACAATGCGTAATTGCTATGAATATTGCTATAACGGATTTCTGATTGTAATTGAATTGGAATAGATGATATCAATAAAAAATACTTAAAATAAAATTGGTATATTAGCTATTCTTTTTTTTTTTCCCCATTTACAATTGTTTTGATTAAAATCCAAATCCCAAGTTGAAACATTCTGTACAAAGTTGATTTCTTTTGCTAATACATTATTTAAGTATGATTCTGGATTTTGTATAAGAATTGGACTTTTAATAGCGGTAGCCATGTAATTACAGCCGTTACAAGATAAATACCAGTTTCAAATGTTTATAGTAATCTGATGCAATTTGAACCACTTTGTACAGTATGTTTTCAGCGATATTGTAATCATAGAATACTTGAAGCAATAACAATTCTATTGATTTTTCAGATAGAACGAACTATCACTTTAAGATCAGTGAAGTATGCTCAAAAGTCGATTTTCTGCTAAATTATAATTTTTTTAAAATTTGATATTCTAAATGTTTGAACAGGTTTCTTTATGAAGCCGTTAGAATTTTATTTCTAAGTTTTATATTTGGAAAGTTATACTGATTTTTATAATTGTATTTACATACGTTTTAATGATGATTTGCATCTTTAGATGCCATTTTCTCCGATTCCAAACTTTGGTAGAATTATCTGACGGAAAAAACAGTATAAATTAAATTCTAATGCATTTTTTTTTGTTGTTGTTTTGTTAAAATTTGATATAATAGTTTCTCAATATGTTCTGCAGTTTCTGAATTAGAGAATAAGTAATCTTCATTTAGAAATATTTTATAATTGTTTTAGTGCTTCACAATGTGGGTAAAATTGAATATTTCGTGTCATTTATCAGTCTAACTCTAATATTTTAAGAATGGATAGAAATAAAGCTTATTTTTTAGCTCGAGAACTGGGTAATATATTTTTTAAACTTTATACAAGAATTAAAGCGAACCATTTGATCAACGTCTTAACTAGAAGAATTTTGGTTTACACCTCTTCTGAGAAAAAAAATAAAAATAAAAAAAAAAAAGCTCGATTTTTTTTTTTACATTTTTAGAAAACATTTGCCACTGTTAAATTTGATTTACTGGTATATTTTTGTGAGATTTTTTTCTTCTTCAATCTTTTGTTTGAAAGTATTTAAAAATATAACAAGTTTCTAACGTTTTTTAAAAAATTAATCCCGAACGTAGTCACAATAAAAATCTCTGGAATATTTTGGTAGAGAATGTCACAAATTGTTTCTTTTAGTTAATTAAATTAAAAGTTTAGTTAGTTACATTCGAAACAGTTAGTTACATTGACAGTTTTATTGAACAACGTCCAATTACAACTAAGAAGGGCTACCAACTGCTACCGAACTTTCACCAATCGTAATATCTGAAACATCTGAAGGAATGGTTGAGCTTCAAGTATTTTACGACATTTATATCTCTGGAAATCTTCATTCATGTTATATCAAATTGTATTATGAAATTGCCTTTTTAAAAATTCAATCCTTTAAGAATATTTTAATATCTGATATTGCAGCATTTGAGATACCAGATAAAGTCCAATAGTGTTTAAACTTTGAATGCCAATTCTTGAATGAATGACAAGTCAATAATCCTCGACCTTGGTGAGAAATTTTGCAATTATTTGGCAACTTAGCAAAGAATGCGACGATTCCAGAAAAAGAAAAATGTAGGACTCAAAATATTCGAGAATCATGGAGGATATGAGTTCCAGAGTTTAGTCCAAAACATTTAAAGTTCAATCACGTAACTGAAAAAAAAAACAAAGAACTTGAATTAGTTGTGAGCAATTGAATCGAGCCGAAAGAAGTAGTTAAACGAAATCTCTATTTGTATTATCCATCTAAAGGGAGTTCTCTTTAAGTGCCTAGTACTGTTGTGGTTGGTTAAGAACTATTTGCTGCTTGTTGATATCTGAAAGTGTTAATTTGTGTGGGTTTCGTCAGAGGATATTTTATTTTGTCTATAATAAAACATTGTTGAACTCCAATCTATCCTCCAATATCTATCGTTCTATGGATACTAGATTTTTTTTCGTAATAACACGAAACTACTATACTCTTTATTAGCAATGGGACAGAAAATGCAAATAACTCTTAGAGCCTAGAATATATATATATATATATATATATATATATATAATAAATAACAATAACACCTCATTTCTATAGTTAAAATCTAATTACTTTTCGCATATACCATAGTTAATTCTGATTTTGTTCGCAAATATTTGCTTAAGAATATTCTTATGCTTTATTGATTTATGAAGCATAAAAACGGATACAGAGAACGGATGTAGAAATAAAACTTAGCTTGAATCACAAAATCAGGTCACATGTTTCAAAGTAAATTTACAGTAAAACAGCGACGCAATCAACTCTAGGTTACTGATACGGGGGAAAAAAACATAATACAAATAAAAATTCAGATTTAAAATAAAAAAGAGGAAAGACATTTAAAAATTTTTCCTCTCTTCTGAACATTGGTTGATAATTTCACAACTGTTATTACCAAGTCCAGGTTTCTGCTTTTTGATCTCTTTAGAAATGCATTCGATAAAATGATAACAAATATCAACTATCTTTATCCAAATATACGCACCTGGTTCTTCTGCAAGTTAGGCTTATCGTCGAATCCTGTCTCATTAGGATTGCGAAATGTTGTTTCCGAACTCGAACACACGAAAACAAAACACAAAAAAAAAGTTAGTCATTCCGATTCTTATCATATTTACAGCTACATTTTGCTGACTGAAAAAAGAATAGTAACAGAAATGGAACATTTTCGTGATCTCTCAAAATAGCTTCTTTTATATTAAAACAGTTTTATGGAACTGTAATCACAAATTGTCTAAAATATAAATTTGTATTGCCAAAGGATCCAGAATTGTTTCGACTTTCGTAAAATTAATTTGAAATTATATTTTATCAGCTGCCATTTTGAAATTTCAGCTTTACTGGAAATTAAAAATGTCAGAATAAAATAATCTAAGAAGAATGGAATCAATTTCTGCTCAAACGATAAAAAAGATTTATTAACCCAATTTAAATTCTGAATCAAATGTAGTAATGTGTAACTATTTTACATTATAGTAACAAAAACTATAATATTTTTCACTGAAATAATTGTTTTTAAATAATTTATTGTTTTCCTTTTTTTATTTATTACCTTTTTAAAAAAAATAATATAAATTATAGCATCATAACATCATTTGTTTTCACATTATAGCATCATTTGTTTTCGATGGTATTGTTAGAGTAAATGTTTTCAGAAGAATATTGACATATTTTAATGTATAATATATGTTTAGTTAATTTTAATTACTGATCAAATTTTATTATCTGCGTTATATTAGTTAATGTGCATATGCAAGTATGCATATGCACATTATCTAATTATATGCAGCTTAATATAAGCTTATAAATTTCATCAACAAAGTTCCACAGTCCAAGTTTTTAATAGCTTAACCATTGTGATAGCCAAAATTAAACATTAACTCACCTTTATATATTTTATTAGTTTGATAAAATGCAAGTGTAGTAAGATATTTGAAAATATGCGCATGTGCGCTGATTCTTACTGTACAACATGTAATGAATAATATAATTACATAAATACTTACAGAAACAAATATGATCTAATAGTAAGTCTATTAAAAAGATGAATTAAAAATTTTAATTTCATTTCATTTACTAAACTAATAAGTCAAAATAGCTTATTTTTCATGCAATATTTATGCTTTTTTTCCAAACAGATTATGAAAATAGTATTATTAATAAGTAAAATTTTATTATTAGTAATAATACTCATCACAAGAAATCAACTTGTTTGTTCTTATAAATTAATAAGATTAACATAAAATTTAATCTAATAGTTCTATTAACTTTATTCATCTTTTTCTTTTCTTAGTCACTTTTAAAATCATGTTTTGATGTCTATTGTATTGTTTTGTTTAGTTTTCTTATTTTAGAAATCTAACACTGAGTAAATTTATCTATTAACTAGAAAATAAGGATTATTCTACAATGATCGAAATTATTTTTCATTTATGTAAGTAAGATAAGGAATCATATAAAAAAATAAGGAATTACATCATGCATGATGCTCACAAAATAAACTGTTGCCAGTTGGTTAATCAACAACAAACAAGAAAATTAAAAAAAAAAAAAAAAACATTATAGCATTGATACGAACAGGAAACATGGAAACTTTTAACTTTCAGACGACTTTTTTTCCTGAAATAATATTCTGATGGACACATAGATAGTGAAAAATAATAAAGAACTTTATTTGATTGATCAAAATTGATATATTTATAAATCTGTTTCCATTAAAAGAAAAAAATTAAAGAACATCAAAACCTCGAATCAAACACGAATATTGTTTTAGATTTGATTCGTTTTACTTCATTTCAGTTTTATTAATTTAATTTTACTTATAAAAATGATATATACTCAAAAAATATATTTAATATCATGTGTATAGACTTAATAAAGAAAAGAATAAAAAATGTTGTAAAATATACTTAAAAACCAATCTTAAAACTGTGTTAGAAGAAAAAATACTGCTCAAAGATAAAATATACATTACTAAATAGAATTTTTGGTTATTATTATTTTTTTTTTCATTTTAAAAGGATGAAAAAATAGATTTTGTGAAATAAACACACTTCGAAAATATTAAAATAATTTTTTTTATTTCTCTTAATTTTTACTTAAAATAAAATGCCAACCTAGGAATATGAACTTTTTTAAAATGGAAAATATTTTATGAAAATAAAATGATTTAAAGCTATTTTATCTATCAATTTTTATTTTAAAATGTATGATCCAAAATACAATGTTTTATTTTTTTATTTATTTATTGAAGTTTTTGATGAAATAATTTCTAAGAACCAGACATAAAACAAGCAATTCAATTGAAAAAGCAAATGTTTATTTTAAATTTACCCAGTTATGATATTCATTGATCTTGTTGTAAAAAGGAAACATTATATCATTTGTAAAATATACACACAATTACTTTTTACCCAAATCTCACACATTCATCTTACCAAAGTAGTTTGTTTTTATTTATCGAGAAAATTATTACTATTTCTAATCTTAAAGATACAGATTCGATTTCATTATAACATATTTATAAAATATTTTTTTTGTGCATTTTTGTAACACTTTAAGAGTATCAATACACAAGTTATTATATTATTCCTTACATAACAATGAAAACTGTTTGTTATGGTTTAACAAACAGTTAATCCATCACTGTTATGCTATGGTTGTTTAATTTCAACTTTATTTTAGACGTCGTGTATTATATGTGTAATTTTTTCTGTTTATATATATTATGTTTAAACACTCTTGTAATTTGTGTTGCATACTTTTTTTAAATGAAAAGAAAAACCTAGTCAAGCCTTGTTATTTGTTGAACATAACAATAGCTGGTTCCGCGTCTATTACCTAAGACAACAATGACCGAACGTTTTGCTTCATTTGGTTTCTCTTTTTTGGCAACATGAGTTAAGTGCTATGGTTATAAAAGTAATAACTATTATTGAAAAATAATGTTGACTTTAAATGGGGAATTTGTATAATATTTTTCTAACAAAAAACAAAGTATTTCGAAATAAGATCAATAACACCCAACAGTTTATTTTTTTTTCCTTCTTGTTGTTTTTGTAATTAATTTAATACCGAGAAACTGTGGAAATTTTTTTATTTATACTATGTTTAATTTTATTAACCTATCTTGGATATCAGAATAAAGATACTAATACAGTCTAAATTTCTTAACTAAAAATGCTACGAAACATAGTGAAAGGAATTTTCAATAGTATATTTACTGCAATTATAAAAACAGATGATAAAAATTATAAACTAATTCGTTTTAACCATAAATTATGGCAAAAAATAAAACAAAACAAAAAATAATGCACGAGCCAAAGTTGGTTGGTTAAGAAGATTTTGAAAAGTCATTAATATTTCGAATCGATCGTTATTTTGTAAGTCCTTGTTATCTTATTTTAAGCCTTGTTTTCTTATTTTAAGCCTTATTATGCCTAAACGTCTTTATTTTAAGACGTTTAGGCATACATAGACTGTCCACATTTTTCACAAAAATTAAGTTTAATATTTCCTTATTCCTTCATCAATACTTTTTTCAATTCATCTTTACAGGAAATGGAATGTTTTCGGATTTTGTTTCTTGAGGCATTCCAATAAATTTTCGTTGGAATTTATATCAAGGCTTTGGGGTGAAGTGTTTATGAGGTGAGGACAATTATACAGAAGCCAGAAACGCACTCGGTAAACTTTATGTTTAAAGATCATTGTCCAGATGAAATTGCCACTTATTGCTAAGAGAAAGTTTCAGTACACATTGTTTTAAATTTTTCTTTGATATGTCGTGGTATACATTCTGATCCATTCTCCCTTCAGTAAAATGCAGGATTCCATAGCTGAAAACTATCTCCTGACCATTACCGATCCACCGCCATGTTTCACAGTGGCTTTTTTTTTCTTTTTTTTTTGTGTGCAAAACTGCTCTTTCAATTTTCTTTGTAAGGCTTGCCATTGGTTCCGAAAATCTCGAATTCGCTCTCGCCAGTAAATAAACCATCTTTCCAAAAAGAAAAAAATCCTTATTTACTCATTTCTTACGAATATAAGTGGTTATTTCTTAAATTTGTCTTAGTATCATTTCTCTTATTTATGAAGAGCGTGTGTCTTGCTTTGCTTCCATTCAGATCTATATGATGGAGCACAATTTTTTACTGTTGTAGGGCTAAACTTTTTTCCTAAATCTTTTTCACAGATTTTACTTTTATGTCTAAATTTTTAATTATGACTTATAAATTGGCGCTATTTGGTTTTGTCTTTAGCTGTACTATAAATTCACTATTGAACAAAAACCTTTTCACGTTCTTTCTAATTAATTTTAGTTAAAATGTTTTGGCATTGAAAGTTTGGCTTGTAGCGACTGTGTATCGATTCTACTCTTAGGTCAATGGCATTAAGTGTTTCTCTATATTTTATTATGAAATATCAGACAGAATTTTTGTTTATCGCCCTTTAAAGATTACATTAACCATTTGTTGCTGCATATATTTTTCTTTTTATAATTTTTCTACTTCTTTCCGATTTATGGCTTCGATCCACAATAAATCAAGAAGAAAAAATCAGAATGACCAAAACACTGCGACAATTATGATCGAATCCCAAGCGTCAACACCTGCCAAGGTACAACGCATCTTATAGGAGACACATCCGGTCATCTGTAGGATGTAGACAATCCCAGACCATTTCTATATCAACCAAAGAGAGAGTATAAGAACCAACCACCATTCATAAAACTAACCTGTTTCAGGTTAGTTTTATAAATGGTGGTTTTATTAACTAATCTACCAACTAATTTAATGGTGGTGCTACCAACTAATCTCAGCTCATGTCGCCTATTAGTGGGTGATGCCATTTGGTAAAATTAAAATATTGCGAATAATAGATAATATTCAATGCAAAAAAATCAAAACAAATCAGATAAACAAGAAAATAAATTCTTATAAATATTATTTTATTTCATGTTGAGACTATTATTCGATTGTAATATTTTTTTAATTTAAAATATTTCAATGAATTCTTTTAACTCATAATAAATAAGATTAATCGAATGTATTAAAAATTTCAAGAGCACTCTCGAACAAATAAATGTTTTGTAAATTGAATAATTGTATATTTCTGAGGCATTAAGAACAATAATTTCCGGAAGATAATCAGAAAGATTCTTTAAGTTTTCTAGAAAGCATTAAAAAATATAAAATCCATTTTTTTTGCATCACCAAGAAAAGACATAAAAACATTTAAAGAAAATAAATTTTATTTACACTTTATTCTGCTGTTAAAATCGTTTAACGGCAGTATAAAGTGTAAATAAATTTTTATCGTTTAATCGTGTTAATCATTTTTTAAAAATCGTTTGCTATGCGCAAAAATTTTATTTTTGACTTTGACTTGATTTTTAAATTAGTGCTTACGAAGTGTTTCGATAGATTTAAAAAAAAATACAATGAATACAAACAGAAGATTATTATGGTAAAACTACTGATGCAGATAATTTATTCCAATAACATTTAAAGATAACAATTAAAAGTGCGAAAGAATTTAAATTGATTGCGTGCAAAATATATATATATACAGCATGAATCATATAAAACTGAAAAAAAAATCTTTTGTGTTTAATTATTTTCCAAATAAAAATATTCGTATGCTTCTTTTTTTTCCCTGTAGAGTTTAGATATTAATTTTGAAAATTGTGGAATTTCACGATAAAATTATTCACTTTAAGAAACATTCATTGGGGGAAAAATGTATTGCGATTTGATATCCAATATGTTGTCCAATTTTTTGTCCATATTTTCCTCTTAGAGAAACCAATCGAATTAAGTGCGTGGTTGCAGTGAACTTCCTTGACCGCATATCTGCTGTAGAGGTGATTTCACAGGAGGTTGCCTCTGTATAACACACCAAATGATTTTCAGTTAGTTTTTCAGCTTGAAAAAATATATCCAAACTGTTGAGTGTAGAAAAAAAGGACACATTTGTTGAACATGATATTTTATTTCGAAAGAACAGTAGATGTCGCTTTTGTTTTATATAATAGTAGTTTCAATTGAGTGATCTCAGTTAAGTCATTAAGGTGGTTTATAAATTTATGTTCTATTTGATGAGACATATTTATGTGTGCCATTTTAATTCAACAAAAGCACTCAAATATGCATTATTTTTGCATATTATATAGAATATTTATATAAATTATTAAAATATTGATTTTATATGTATATTTTAAAAACAGTAGGTTAATTTGAAAAATCATCAAACCGAAGGCCATTGAAATATTTCATAAAACTTTCAAAACTGTTCTGATTGAAAACTTCTAGCCAGCAGCTGCAACTTGAAGGAAAGGTGCGCAGGTGCGAAGGGGAGAAAGGGAGGGGAAGGGAGAGAAAATAGAATAAAATGTAGTAGGTGCTTTTCTGCATATACTATCATTTGCATTAATGACAGACGATAAAAGATTCGGGCAAGTGGTTTTCGAATACATTCCTTTTGCTGCCATCCATGATGTCGAAAGATTGTTTAACATCTGTCTCGGTCTTTGGAATCAATCTATAAAAATAAAAATAATTAAAAAATATATATATTTATTGCCTAATAATGTAAATTTTTTAAGAAGCATTTTTTTTTCTTTCTTTTTTTAGATATTTAAAATTTAATCTTTTCCAGTCTTTTTTTTTTTTTAAGATGTGTTTCAAGCCTTGTAAAAGGGCGTCAGCTTTTTATCTGCCATTATGTTACATAACCATACAGGTTCGACTGTGTCAACAGGTTTAGCAGCTGTGTTGGATGCAATATCTTGATTTCAACTTGAAAAGATGGAAAAAGTTGCAATAAAGAAAAGTGGACATGATACATGGTATCAAAAAAAAAAATTATTGATTTTCGAAAGAACTCGTATTCTTCACCTTCACTAGAAAAACACTGAAATCCTTGCATTTTACCGATTGAGCTGCAGCTTGCTGATTTCAGTTTTTATTACAAACTGCTAAATGGCAACGTCGTGATGTTCCGCGATGTGACAAAGTGGTGAGGAGCACCTCCATATCATAATTTTGAATAATACTTTAAGGTATCCGACTGCGGTAAAAACACAGATTATCGATCACATTGGCGAATGTTTTTTTTATTGTCATTTCTTATAGTGCAGACTTCCCTCTTTCCAAAACGGTTTTCTAGGAAAAGGAAGATCTGATCTATCATCCAGGGGCACATATTTTTCAATTAAAATTTATTTCACTTCAATTTTCTCAAAGCTTTAATTTGCCTGAAAATTCTCCCCCGATAACATGATATCTCAAAAACAGGTATTTAAATAAAAATTCTAGCGTGTGTTTTAAATAATAAGGTCAATGAAATGAACCAAAAGTTTTACTATCGGTGAAATATTTTTTTCATTTATAGGTGTTTTTAGAAAAATTAAGTTGTGAATTTATGGAAGAAATGCATATGTACGAATATTTTTACCCATAACTTCGTTGCATCTCAAAAGGTTTCTTAGATTTTAGTTCATTTCATTCATCATTGTATTCTGTAACTTGTGTGCAAAGAAAAATAGGATTGTTGCATTACAATTTTGTGTAGAGTGTTAACCATTTTGGGTTCCATTTCCACAAAATTTACTACAAATTTTCTTAATTCACAAAATATATTATATTTTTAAATAGTTCTTTTTGTATTTATAGTGTTTATAATTGACAATATATCTAAAACCCTCAATAGTTTCTAAAATTTTAGGTTTCTAAAAAAAAAAAAAAAATGAAAAATTCCAATTTTTCAAAATATTTCCTTCGAACGTAGTCGGATACCTTACTTTGTGATATTTGGGGAAAAGTTAAAATGAAATTGATTTAGTTAGGAAGAGCGCATAAATGCTCTAACATCATGAAAATGAAATCATGATGACTATAGTTTGTAACCGTAACTGTTTTCCCGGTCCACTATCGGCCGTTGCCATGAACGATCAGTCCATGTCTTGGAAGCGAACGTAAAGCATGATGTAATCTCCGAATATTATTTTAATCCATATATGTTGAATGTTATTGTCCTAAATAGCTTTGTCCCCATGTATATCATGTCCTTTAATGTCATTGAATGTAGCTTTAACTAAATTGGCATGATTTATTGATTTTAATAGTGTACCCTGACATAATTAGCATTTTGGCGTCCTTTCGGTCACAAGTTAAAGAATTAAATAGAATAAAATTTTATTTGTGGGGTAATGCGAATATTAATGGATTTACGTTGCGCGTGCCTTAAACTATGGGGATTGAACTAATTTTTGGTACAAACTGCTAAAACTCTATTTAAAATATTAAAAGGGAATTAAATTTAATCAATGAATTAGTATTAAAAAATTGTACTAACATTGTTATCCACTACAAGTGTAAAAGAATGTATTTGAACTTAAGTTGATGAATAAAAAGCATTTTATGAACTTGAACAGGATTATATTATATATTATGTATGGAGAATGTGAACTAATGGTAGGAATTGCACAAAATCAAACAGAAAGAACTAATTTTTTGTTAATTGGAGCAGTTTTTTTATATCAAAATAGAATGGAAATTCGTGCATTTTCATTCAAATTTCCCTTAAATCTCATTCGTTGCTTTCCAAACAGAAAAATCAAGAAGTATTATCTCATTAAAAACAATTTTAATTTGTAGTGTTTATATGTTCATTTCTTTATTTTTCTCTCATATATACTGGAAAAAGTGAACAAGTCTAAAGGAAAAAGAGAAAAGTGTTTGTGTAGTCTTTTCTAAAATTTATCAGAAATTTAATTCAGGAAAGAAAAAAAAAATGCAAATATCGATACATGGTCCTTACGCGAAAGTATACTATGCAAAAAATTTTTGTTAGTAAGATGAAGTTAGTCTGTTAGTAAGATATATAAATAAATATATATAGGAAGAGTGTGAACTAATTCTTTGTAAATTTTGATTTCGATTGATCCGAAAAATACCATTCCAAAACATAAAATCACTTTTCTGGTGTTTGTGTATTAACCACATTCCAGCAATAAATTAAAAGCTAAAAAATTGTCATAAATCGCTTGCTAATAGGCTCTTTAGTAACTTTGGTTCCCTAATTTACACATGGAGTGTTATTATTAGAAATACAGTAAAAGCTCCTTATTCGCGCTTCCTTCATTCGCGTTTTCACTATTCGGGGATTTTAAAAATGCGACCCAATTCCTATATTCGCTGCTAAAAATTTCTTTATTCACTGTTCTAATAAGAACATACATAATAATAAAAGGATTCTAATAGGTATCCAACCCAATATCCTTTGTCAATGCCGTCAAATGGACTAATAAAAAAAGTAAAAGAGATCTTATTACAACTTTGTCTAAAGTATGTTGTTAAATGCAAACTGCAAACATAGCCGAAATCGGGAATGGAATAGGACGAGATGGGTTCGAACAGATAGAATCAAGTGACGTTCAGGAATGGCTTGAATCGTAAGATGAAGATCTGACTGAAACCGACTTGGAGGAAATATTAAATGCTCAGCCCATTGAAGAAGAGGCTTCAACAAGCACTGGAATTTCATTTGAAAAATCTTAGTGAAGGTTTAAAAATGGCAAATGAGCTTTGCAATTTCTGTATGAACATTGATCCGTCTATGGAACGAAGTCTTATTTTTAAGAGGCAAATTGCTAATGCGACTGCTACGTATCAGTCTGAATGGAAGGAGCTTTTAAAAACTGCCAAGCAAGAGAAAATGACAGAATTCTTCAATCCATTGCCTAAACCTTAAGATAATGAATCAAAATGTGCAAAAACTTCAATTGAATTGATTTTATATACATATATATATATATTATTTTGTCACCTAGGAACGCATCCCCTATAATCCCATATAAATTACCATTCCGTAGGCACGGTTTCTGTATTCGCGGCATATTTATGGAACATATACCCAGCGAATAAAGAGCTTTTACTGCACTCCACAAGAGTTATTGTTAGAAATTATACAAGAAAGATTCTGGGAGATCATCCCACTGATGGCGTCATATAAAAATCTTAGTGACGTTGCTACCAATCTTTGCATCTTTTAAATAAGTTCAATTGCTTTCTTTGCAAGTTCGATTGGTTTCTTTAATGACTAAGTATCTTTTAAATAAGTTCAATCAAGTTCTTTTAAGGTATCAAGCCCACGGAGAAGACGACTCTATTTGCAAATTAGGTGTTCCTGCCCATTATGCCTGGTATTAATTGGGACCAATGGGCACGCTAAGTAGGCATTAAAGAAACCTTTACCTCATTACCTTTTCCACTACATTACCGGAACATTTTTCTGCGGATAAAGCACCGAGAGAGAAAAAAAGGTCTCTGCCTTGGACTTCGGCGATTAGAAAATGCCAGATGTTCCATAGTCCGTGACATGCAGCTTTCGCAAATCCCATACTAACGGAGGAGAGAGAAAAAAAAATTCAAACGCGAGTTTTTTTCTTTTTAAAGATCGCTTTTACTTTCTATTATACGAAGTGTAGAGGAAGTAGTACAATTGTCGAAAAATTCGAATTCGAGATTTTGACGAATCTGCATGTTTCAGATCTACCGGAGTTGAAAAAACGCATTTTTGGCATTAAGTCTATTAGCCTCTCTATTACCTGACACTTTCTGAGCATAACTCAAGCACACTTTGAGATAGGCAGCTGAAATGTTGTATGTGGAATAATAGATCAAATGTCTGTACTTCTATTAAAATCTTCTTACATCAAATTTTGAACGAAATATACTGTCAGGAAGTCAGTTTGTCTAATTGTTCGAGTACAAGAAAGCTTGATAAATACAAAACACACAGAATTAGGTAGATAAAATTTAGTACACTTGTTAAACATCTAAAATAATGATAGTTATCATATTTCGAACCAAATTTGTTGAAACCGTCTGTCGGCTGGCTGTACATTTGCATGCTTGCAGAACCAATAACTCATAAACGCAATGAATTAAATCAATGAAATTCGATATGTTACCTAGACAGAGTCACGTCAAACATTATACATTTTGTAACTATCATTCACCAATGCCATGCTACAGTAAAAGATGCATACATATATTTTTCATAAGTAAACCCTAAGATAAAACTTGCAGTTTTTACGTTTTGAAAAAGTCTATAATTGATGAGTTAATAGACGTCTTGTCTTACTCATTTAATTATGAAAAGAAAACTAGGCCAGATAGTGCGAAAACCGGATAATCGAGAACCGGATACTCAGAAGTGTTCTGTATACTAAAATTATAAGTATTAAGTACTAATTTACTTTATTATAGAATAATCAATGAAAATCTTTGTACTAAAATTATATCACTAAAATAATGCATAATGCATATATCACTAAAATAATAAAGTACTACTTTACTTTGTTCTAGAATAATCAA
>JAPMOQ010030379.1:122220-150725 GCA_026543055.1 Argiope trifasciata | reverse complement strand
TCTGTCTGTGACAAAGATAACTAAAAAACGATTTGAGATAGACTGTGAAATTTGATATAATTGCTTTATAATAAACTTATAGATTTAGATAGAATTTATCGATAGAGAATTATAGATTATATATAAGAATAAATTTATAGATTTAATAAATTTATAGATATATAAAATTATAGATATAAATTTATAGATGGAATTTATAGAAAGTTATAGATTTATAGATATATAAAAATTTATAGATAGCAAATCCTCTCAGAGGGAGTCTGTCTGTCCAAGTTTTCGAATACAATTTAACACGAAATCTAAAGACCGAAGAAATCCAGATAAATAAAATTTTGTTCACAGATTTAGTATCGATGGAATAGACATCTATCAATTTTGAGCAAAATGCAACAAGCGGTTGACCGCCTGTCAGTTTCTACTTTCGGAAACATGCAAACATAGTAACTCAAGAACATGGTGATTTTAATATCTACTAGGTATTGATTGAACATTTACTTAATATGAAATGAATTCTCCCGTGACATCACAAAATGGGGAATAAGAACCCCCCTTGGAAGCGTAAGTGGGTTCCATTCCCCTGGAGCATACGATAATGGTAATAGAGTTGTATTGGTCGCATTTCCGATAACGCGGGTCACTTTATAAAGACACACAGGCCAGCAGTGTTCATTTCGTAACTGGCCATAACCCACATGTTAATGACGCAACGATCTAAACAATCAGTAAGCAGGATTCTAGTCAAGGTGGTATCTTTCACAGCTAACATAAAATTGCAGTGCTGCATTTATGAACAAAATACGGAAACTATAATTCAAGGCCCTCACTTTCTTGAAGGGCCTAAAAAATCTGTTCAAACGAATGAATATAATATACATATTATATTAATATTATGAAGACAGCTATGCAGCTAAATTAATTTAATATTTGAAGAATGATTTAATCTGTTGAAATTTTTTATCTGTATGGTGATTTTAGATTTTTTTTTTGGGGGGGGGGTATTTAAATAGGTTTCAAAATTTAATTTTATTGATGTAAAATAGGATATAGACGGAAATTTCATCTTCTAGTAGAGCAATGGCCCCAAATAAAATGCACGTAACTTCAAAATGTGGTGTCTTTTTCATTGTAAACAGCAATTAGACACGCTACCACAGCCCGCCGACATCAAAGTCATTGAATATCTATGGACAATACTCGAAATAGTGGTTCAAAAACACAAAATTAGAAACAAAACCCAACTAAATCAAGTATTGAAAGAAAAATGGAGTAAAATATCTTCAGATACCATTAAAAAGTTGGTCGAACCGATAGCATGACGTTTAGTAGTCATTAAAAAAGTCAAAAAACATATAACTAAATATTGACACTTTCTTTATATACGAGATATCACAAAAATTGTTGGCGTTCTGGCTTAGGGGTTGCACGTCTTCTCCGTGATCTGGGCGTCCTGGTTAGAGCATGGTTGTTCTTCCCTTGTGTTCTATCAGTGAGATGTGTGAATGAGACCCCCTGTAAAACGGGGTTGTGCAAGCGAATTTGTGTGTGTCATCTTAATTTGAGCTAGAAGTCAGACTTTTGCCATCTTGTGCTCAGGAGTCTTTATCCTCAGAAGCTACTGCATCCCCTTTCCGTGTCAACACGGACACGACAACAACAACATTACAAAACTTTCATAGGTATATTCTCAATTTTTTTGTGACAAAAATCTGCGTATGTTTATTTAAAATGATTCTGAAACTTTTCAATTTAGAAATTTTCGTTGATTGTTCTATGTTTTTATTTTAAATTAAACCACTGGTTACGTGTAAAAATATAAAACCTGTTTGCACTTCTCGGCAGTGTGTTATTTTTATTGAAAGTTGAATTTATCAAATAAAAGTAAGATGTACTCTCAATTGTTTGAGTCACTGTATGTACAAATTATATTTTAAATAATCGTATTTTCTTTTTTTCTAAACAGACTACTTTACGTAAAGCATCTAAAATGAAAGTATTGAGTATTAAAAAACTGTAATTTTAAGAAAGTTTTGAAAATTTTCGTTTTGTTTTTATGCGAGAATTAGAAAATGGGGTCTTCGTTTTCGTCATCCAATCTTATTTTGAAATGTCGAAACAAACTCAACAGTTGTTGGATTAAATGAGGACAAACAAAAGTAATTACGAAGCGATTCTCGAAGTTTTTGTCTTTAGAAATAATTTTTTTCATAACAGAAAAAAAAATAACGCTTTTCTTTTAACGATTTTTGGCGATTTCTTTCCCTTCCGTTTTCAGTCAATTAATTACTTTCAATTCCTTTGAATTGATTCGACTAGTTTTTAGAATTTTAAATATTTAGCTTTCTGATTTTTTAATTGTTATTTAAACGAATTCTCCGATTCTATTTCCTCAGCGATTACGTGTACTTTCATCAATCAATTCTTTTGTTGACTTTTTTATCTAAACTTTCTTTAACACGATTTGATTCTGTTTTAAACTAACTTCCTGATGATTCGAAACTTTAAACATAGTTCAGAACTGGATGATAATATAACATTGACTCGCTATTTTGCCTGTTCGGATAAATTTTGTCATCACGTATAGCTGTATGAAAAGCTAAATCGCAGTTATTGAAAAGCTGAAGTCTACTAATTATTGATTAAATATTTAGGAAGTTAAGGGAAGGGAAATTAATTTAAAATCTATTGTAGAATCTCACATACTTAAAGATATATATTTTCACAAATTAAAAAAGTAGAATACAATTAATTATATAAATAAAAAATTAATATTTAGACACTTTAAAATGGATTAAAACATATAAAACAATTTCGTCATGCCTCATACAATTTATAACCCCATACAAATTGCTCTGGAGATTTCTGACAATGAATTTTTAATATTCACTATCAGAAATTTTCAGGATAATACTTTCTAGTCAGTTTTAACTTTTTATTTAGCCAATTTTTCAAATTTATTTTGCTGTGACTTATGACGCTTTACAAACCCGCTGACAGTTATCTATCCATGATTTAAGCCAAGTGAGCGTCCCTTGTTTTTTCAGTAACGCCAACTAAGGTCAAGTGTATGATTTAGTTACTTCATGCTTCACATTCGTTTTCACAACCACTTTTTAAAGAGGTGGGGGTACATTCACAGGACGTCGTCTCAAATTTATTTTTGCACTATTAGTTAAGTTTTAGTAAAAAAATAAACCCAGAAAGAAGAAATAAAGAAATATTTTTTAATTATTAAAATGAATGATAAAAGATTTTTTATGGTATTTTTTAGATGATATCTATTGCTCTGTATGAGAAATAAGATCTTCGTGTTCTTTTAAACACTGTTATATATTAAAAAAAATAGTCATATTGTGAAAATATCAGCCGGTTTTAAAAACTACTTTAAATACCTTCGGTAAATAAAGAGTTAAAGCAAGATTTACTAAAGAAAAAAAAAATTATATCATTATTTTTGCTTTTGCTTTTTAAATCGTTATTTCTGATGAATTTAATCATTAACATTAAAAGGCATAACATTTTTTATTAACATTAAACATTAACATCCAACCTTAACATTAAAAGGAATTTTATGTATCTTCACATATTTACCAATTTTTAAGGATGGAATTCGATTTTCGCATCAATAGAATGTGTCTTTCTTTTTTTAATTTCCTCATTTACAATTTTTTAGAATTTTCTGTTTTTTTTTTAAATTATTCCATGCCCCCCCCCTTCTCTAAATGATCATGCTTAAAAAGAGTCATTAAAAAACATCGACTTCAGAAGAAAATTGATATAGAGTCAATCATTATTCTTTCGAAATCATAAAGGCAATTAAATAATCTGAATAAATTTAATACAGTATGCCCGAGCAAATTTAATATAGTGAACATAATAAATTAAACATTCCATATAAACTGTTGGGGGTGCAGCGTGAGGAAGGGAAATAGGGCTTTAATGTCCCGGGTGTCGATTCTGAAAGGGAGATAGAGGATAGGGGGGGGGAGGAAACTGAGGCAAAAAAATATTTCTCTGACTGTTCTATACGTTTTGTTTTTTGGGCCGCTGTAGCTTGGTTGGTTGATCGCCAGTCTCGAAACCGAAAGGTTTTGAGTTCTGTCCTCTTCTCTGCCAAAGACCGCCGTGGCGGCTGATGGCAGTTGGAGCAAGTTAAATAGATCATGACTGCAAAGTCCTCCAAGTTCCCATAACAAATTACACCTCTGGGGGTACTGAATCAGGGATGAGTCCGTCTCGGATTTGGATCTAAATTTTGACTTGAGGATGGATGTATGAAGTTCGACCACCCCCTAAGAAGGGCTGTATCGTGTGCGTTTGAGCAAAGTCGTACTTCCACCTAAACGGTGCTCGTTAGCAATGAAAGGTGCACACTTATGCCTTCATTCAAAAGAGCTCCGCTCATTTGGGTTTGGCATGATCAAGTGGCATTAGAGCCACCACCACCATACTTCTTTTTAGACAGAAAGCATCATAATTGAAAGTAAAGGAGAAGAGCACTGCGCAATTCTCAGCACCCTTGTAAAAGAGAGCACAATTGGAAAGAAGATACAAAATAAATGTTTTGACCTCTCTATAAAACAAAATAATCAAAAATAAAACATCCTTGCGATACACAAATCATCCAATAGCTGTACCCGATCCTAATCTATGATATAAAGTTGCCCCGCTAAGCGGATGCAAGAACACACCAATTGAGGGTCCCATAATTGAATCTCGCGCACTGTCTTGTCTAAACACGAAAACACATATTTTCTCTTATGCACAGTCTACCGGGCGCGATAAATTACTCCTAAATCCATTAGACCCCCGATCCCGCACACCCCTCGGCCTGGCCGGTAGTAAATAAAAACTGGCGAGGCCGCCTATTATGCCTGTATGACTGGGAGCACTCACCCTTTTGCCAAACGATAAATCCCATCAAACGACCCTGCGATTTTCCATCCTCCTCCAGAAAGACAAAGGGTCCTCTGACTCATGGGAGGGTGCATCGTTTGCTTTTTAATTTTTTTTCTTCCCTCCCTCTCACCCGAGTCCCAACTCGGTAATGGGGGAAACAGTAGGGAGAAAAGTGGCAAAAAATTGGAAGCTCGGGATGGAGGGGGAGGGTGGAGCAGGATATTTTACTTTCCGATCTACCCTCGGTTCGGAGTTTGACAGTTGGTAAGTGTTCCTAGTCCACACACCACCTTCCTCTGGAGGGAGTTTTTGGGGAGTCGTGCTCCCTAGATTAGACACATTTTAAGAGATCAGGTTAAAGGACTTCCGATGCATTTTGCGGTCGTTCAGCTGCTCTGAGTTGTTGGAACAGGATTGAGATGGAAATGATCTGCGCTACTACTGGGAGGGAGCGACAGAACGAGAAATTATTTATTTTGTAGATAACGACCATTTGAAAAATTTTGCTAATCGGGACTTCGTTTTTAGCTGAAGAAAGTAGAAGGGAGGAAGGTCGTGTAATAATGGTTCTGTTTTGTGCATTTTATGCGCAGAAAGAATCCAGGTTGTTTTACGCCAAAATTAGTGAAGAAAGATTGTTAACGATTAGCGAAAAACATGAGTAAAAGCTCCTTATTCGCGCTTCCTTCATTCGCGTTTTCACTATTCGTGGATTTAAAAAATGCGACCCAATTCCTATATTCGCGGCAAAAAATTTCTTTATTCTTGGATCTAATAAGTGCATACATAATATTAAAAGGATTCCAATAGGTATCCAACCCAATATCCTTTGCAAATGCCGTCAAATGGACTAATAAACAAAAGTAAAATAGATCTTATTACAACTTTGCCTAAAGTATGTTGTTCAATGCAAACTACAAACATAGCCGAAATCGCGAATGGAATAGGACGAGATGGGTTCGAACAGACAGAATCAAATGACATTCAGGAATTGCTTGAATCGCAAGATGAAGATCTGACTGAAACCGATTTGGAGGAAATGTTCAATTCACAGCCCATTGACGAAGAGGCTTCAACAAGTACTGGAAATGTGGGATTTATTTTGAAAAATCTTTGAAGGTTTAAGAACAGCAAATGAGCTTTGCGATTTCTTTATGAACATTGATCCATCTATGGAACGGAGTCTTATTTTTAAGAGGCAAATTGCTAATGCGACTGCTGCCTTTCCGTCTGAATGTAAGGAGCTTTTGAAAACTGCCAAGTAAGAGAAAATGACAAAATTCTTCAAACCATTGCCCAAGCCTTAAGATAATGAATCAAAATGTTCAAAAACTTCAATTAAATTAATTTTTTATACATATATATATATATTTTTATTTTGTCACCTAGGAACGTATCCCAAATAATCCCATATAAATGACCATTCCGTATTCACGGTTTCTGTATTCGCGGCATATTTAAGAAACATATACCTTGCGAAAAAAGAGCTTTTACTGTATCTGAAATAAAGAAAAGAATATACATATGCAATTAAATTAATCATCCAATGCATTTTTTTTTCAAAGAGACAAATTTAGAGTAACGTAAAACCTTTTTTTTTTTCAGACAATTTGTTGATTTTCTGAGATCTATAATGTAATCAGCAGACATATGTTGTCTGTTTTAAATAAGACCACCAAACACGTATATTTACTGCGTCAATGGAGTTGTATTGTAGTTGAGATTATTCATGTTGCGTTACGAAAGTGAGTTGTCATTGAACTTATGAATCATTTTGAGCAATTGTATCATGAATTTGAAAATTGCTGGTTCATTTTCCTTTGTGCCACAAGTTCAAGCGTTGAGAAAGAAAAAAACAGTGCTGTACATATATTTAAATCACTCTCCCGCTGTAAACTTCTAGTGTTTAGTTTTCAATGAAATTATTGTTAACTTAATTAACGTTAACTGTTAATGAAAAACATTAACAACTAACGATTTTCTTATTTACTTTTGCGTATACCATTCGACTTGATGAGGCACTAATTTGGCTAGTTGGATTAATTTTTCTAGCTTCAATGTTAAGAAAGTTATAGCGAAATGAAAATGTCAGTTCATTTTTGCCCCCTTTGAGTTAAATGAACCATTTACGAACTCGTCCGAGATTTTAAAGTTTCTAATAATGCATTCCAAACCAATCAAAATTTAAACAAAAGTACTCTAGTTAATCTGTTCACAAGATAAAAAGAGATAAGTATACAGAAATACAGATATAGATGTATAAAATATTTATATCTATATTCTCTCTCTCTCTCTCTCTCTCTCTCTATATATATATATATATATACATATAAAAATTTAAAATTTTGATAAAATAAATCTGTTGATTCAACAAAAAATAATGAAAGTAAATTGTAGTTTGAATTTATTTTGGAAACAAATTGGAAATCATTGCTTTAATATTTTATTAATCAATTTATAATTTGGTTAAATGAATTTGATATGAAAATTCTAAAATGTTTTATTTTTATTAGAACAAATAGCAAAAAAATTATTTAGAAAGAAAGAAAAGTAATTAATTACTTGAAAAAAATTATTTTATTTTTTATCATATAGATGTATTCTGAATCTCTTTTGTAATGTTTTGTTTTTCTCTCTTTCTAAATAATCGTCTGCGTTCGTTCAAATAAATATAATTTATTTTAGAATTCTCAGATCAATTACCATCTGTCTTCCTCCTTTCTAATTCAATTCCTCTCTTTAAGACTTCAGATAAATCTGTCAGAATACTACCCACTTGACGTATAGTCTCCGATATAAGTATAGACAATTCAAATCAATTCTAATCGTCAATTCGAACTTGAGATTTTGAGGAATCTCCTCTGTTCAGATCTCTCAGTGTTCAAAAAACACATTCTTTAAAACCATCCGCTTATTCGTGATAAAAATAATTCAAAAACATTTTGAGCTAGTCGAAACTATTTTATAATCGCTTTAATCCTTAGCTTTTGAATCTCATCTCATCCCCCTCCCCACCAGGCCGCAGAGACTATAAGAAAATTAAAAAAAGTTTATTGTATTTAAGATATTAGCGAGAATTTTTGTTGATTTGCAAGATTTAAAAAAGAGATGGGGGGGAGGGAGAAAACTTTTATAACAACGAAAAACAGTTTGCAATAGTTTGCATTTAGCTTTATGTGTATGTGTGTGGGAGGAGGTGGGCGTGGTAAATGAAATAAAGTGAAGAAAATCAATCCATCTTAAAAACCAGATCATTGATAATGCACATAATGTGTTTTTATGATGATAAAGTAATAATAAAATTTAACAACTTGTTACTGCCACTGATTCTGAAAACTCTCGCTTGAAAGTTATCAAAAATTTTGTTTTAGAAAATTTATCTTTCAAAGCATTAAATGAATTTTATTTATTAATAAATTTTTTATCCTTTAAATGACGGGTCCTGTTTCTAGATTTAGATAGATAAAATATTTTTGGTTATTTTGTAGTTATATTTTGGCAAGAAAACTTAGCAATTAGACCGGAAATCATAAAGCTATAATAATTTTTGATGTTTTACAAGAATTTTAATCTCTGCAACAACATACTATTAAACCATATTCAGTAACAATTGTTTCCTATCTCAAAAGAATTACGTACATTCACATTTTTCAGCAAATAATATTTTATTTTGCATTTGTGAAATTAAATCTTGAAATCTAATTAATTCCAAAAAGTAGAAAGGATTTAAAATCCACATGCAGACGATAAATTTAGACAAATTGAATAATTCTTCAAATATTAAATTAATTTAACGGGCAAAACATTTTTTTCCCCTTAGAGTCTTTTATTATCGTTTGGTCAAAATCAGCAAAAAAACAATTTAAAATAAATTCTTTTTAAGAGTGACATACGATTAGATTTTTTGAATGAATTGTTTGAAAATGCTTACAATGAAAGAAAAATAACATTTTTGAAAGGACAAGCTTCATCTGATATATATGTTAAACGATTGCGCTAGGCACACCTTTAGAATTTAGATGGCTGGTTTAGATACATTTGATTTCTTCCTGAATTCTGCTCGTTCCTATTATCTTTAAAGAAGCACATTTATATGCTTTGCGTCAAAACACATATAAAGACTTGGACCTTTTTGATTTTATTTTCATAACACACATTTAGCTCGTCTTTTATTGAAAGTCCTCTAAAATAACAAGCAAAGCTTTTTATAAAAAATAAATAAATAAAAACTGGTTAAAAAGATTAGAATAAAACTGTTAAACTGTCTTTTATTTTTTTTGTTTGCTTGTTTTCTTTTATAACAATTCAATCGTCATCGTTCTAAGCACAGGCTACAAGACGATGTTATAAGTTTTTAATTCTTTTAAGAAAATTTAAAATTCTGTAATCTATTTATTGATTCTCTATATAATAAATGTAATTGCATATGCAATAATAAATGCATATAAGAAATGCAATATGCATACAATAAATACAATTGCATTAGCCATCTGATAACTAAGCATTTTGTTGGGGTCATTTACTTTTCCTCTTCAAAGCTGTATTATGGATTCCAAAATTAAATTGGTAAGGCTGGCACATTAGATGCACGTGATCACATATTCTCTCAGTTAATTTTTGGAAGTTTTACCTGACTTGGAAACAGTGTATTTGCCTCTCATTTATAGGAATTAAAAATATTCATATTCATTGAGTTTGTGGCAAAGACAAACGTTATTTAAAATATGAATAAATTTTAATAAATTCAATATGCACGTTGTTGGCGTCACATACTTTTCCTCTTCAAAGATGTACTATGGATTTCAAAATTAAATTGGTAAGGCAGGCAGATACATTAGACGCACGTAATCACATATTCTCACTGTTAATTTTTGGAAGTTTTACCTGACTTGGAAACAGTGTATTTGCCTCTCATTTACAGGGTTTAAAAGTAGACAAACGTTATTTACAAAGACAAACGTTATTTAAAGCTAAAACGTTATTTACAAACATCATTTAAAGTTAAAACGTTATTTACAAAGACAAACACGTTATTTAAAGTTAAAACGTTATTTACAAAGACAAACGTTATTTAAAGTTAAAACTTTATTTACAAAGACAAAGGTTATTTAAAGTTAAAACGTTATTTACAAAGACAAGCGTTATTTAAAATATGAATTAAAGCTGGTGACTTACGCGTAGCTGCCGGAGAAGAAATAATTTTGATATTACTGTTTGAAATTTAAAATAGCTGACAACATTCTGTGTAGATGACAATTCATTAATTAGAAGGGGTGCGGGGAATTAGCACTTGCACTAAATATTTTCGATTTCATCTCACTGACATTGATTGGCATTGATCATAATAATTTTATTTTGTTTGATATATGAGCGATTAACTCCTAATGACATGCGCCGTTTGCCATTTAATGTTTGACTTTTGTCAATTGTCTATTAGAAAATATAACCTTTGTGCAAATGCAAGCGATAAGTTGATCAAGTTTCATCAGAATCGGTTGAACGAACAAACAAAAATTTATTTTTATATATTAGATAATCACTTTTATAGCTTAATTTTCTTAATATTTGAGTAAAATCTTAAACGAAATTGATGCATTAATTGATTATTAAATGTTTCTTCATTTGCAAAATTCCATTATAAAATAATTTTCTAAATTAGATATAATTCAATTAAATGAAGCTCGATATTTAAATTAACTGTTTGCGAACTGAGAAGTTTTTAATTCTCCGTCAATTGCTTGAAGAATACTCAGTCAATTGCTTTTTTAATTCAATTGCATTTCATCAAGATTTGCTATAGACAATCTTTGAAAATAATGCATAATTAACAAATGATAATGAACAATATAAAAGTAATTGCTAACAGAAAGCAGTATTCGTTGCATTTTAATCTAAAAGCAATGGAAATCTAGTAGAAAAGAAAAAAATTAACTTGTGTTACGTGCAACAATACCAAACTTTAAAATCATTTTTCCTTTCAATTTTCTATATCCTCTTACAACAATCTGCGTTCCCATTTTAATATTAAAAACGAATGCCAAAAAATATTGGAAAAAGGAAAAAATATATGCTCTTCAAGTCAAATAAGAGAAAAATCATATAACCCACCACAAAAACCTTTAATAAATTACGCGACATAATAAAATAAACAAAAACAGAACAAAAACCCTTTTAACTCTTTTCAGCATGAAGGTTTTCGTGCCGTTTTTACGCGCAAAACCCGTAGAACAACCAACACTTCACGCACCTATAGACTTTTTCCGGTCTATTTATCGATCAGATTTCTTTTTTTTGCCACGGCTATTTTCCCCGATCGCCAATTTTTTTGCCTCTTGGCGATAATAAGCCAAATATGGCGGAAGAGCGGTTATTGTTGACGGTCGCGAGCATAAGACTGGAACTTCGGTATCGACCGGTGAATTGGTTCCAGAGAAGATCGTTTGATAGAACAAGGATGGAGGCGGCAGGGAGGGGGGGAGAAGCGACAGGAAAGGGAGAGTGTCGACTTGGGGGGGGGAAGAGAGAATGCGTTCGAGAGGCGCCGTTTTTCCCGTAGCAGGTAAGGGGGAAAATAATAAAATAGGGAGCTGAAAATCCCCCCTCCCCATCCTTTTTTCTAGACGTTCTTCGGTCGGAGTTTATAAACAAATATAAAGGACGTCGAAATGGAAGCACCAGTTTCTTCTGCCTAATGTAAAAAAAAAAGCAGATTTCAGAGAAGGGGGCAGACGAACTTATGAAGAAGATTTTCGGTTTTTGTCACGTTCTGACGTATTCTTGATGCACCCAAGACATTCTTTATTTTCCTATAAAAGTAACGCTGACACAATATGGTGTTAGGTTCTTAAGGATGTTATGTTATATGAACAAAACTAGTACAAAAAGAAAAGAATGTTGGAATTTATATAATATTCAGATAATTAAGGGGGGGGGATCTCGTTTTAATGTATATTTTTATGAAGAGTAATACCAAGTTTTACTAAAAGTATGACATGTTAATGTATGCATTAAATAATATTTATCTCCTCGTCGTTTTTAAATACAATTGACCGATAACATTCTTTTTTATAAATCCATCATCAGGAATTTCATCAAAATTATCTTGAATTCGATGATTTTTTTAAAACCCGCTCTTATATGCTATTTTCTTTTACCTCAGAAATCTTTACAAATTTCATTAAGTGGAGTAAAGTGGAGAAATAATTCTTGATTAGGTAATATATTTTCAATTGATTAGCTGAATCTTTTTTTTTTCTTTTCCATAGATTTTTACTCTCGTACGTCAGATACTGAGTTGGCCTATTGCCAATCAGTTTATTTCATTCACTTCATTTCTTTAAATTTGTGCTCCATTTTAAAATAAGCAAATTATTATTAAGATATTTCACTACATTTTCCGAAAATCACTAAATTTTATCATATCCTTCAAATTTCACCGAAGATGTAGAATTTTGGAAATCAATTTTAATGAAAAAAAAAATATTATTGATTTTTATAGCATAGATTTCAGGGGACAATTAGTGAGTATTTGAAATGCGCCGTCAGTTTACCTACATGAGAACTGCTAACGGTGGCAAATTTCAGACAAGGTAACTGTCTATAGTCACAGGGTTAAAAAAAGTCCGAAGGCTCGCTAAAAAAGTTCATAATCCTAATTTCTAATTGTAAAATTCAGAATTTATTAATTGTGAAATATCAATAAAAAAACACATTATAAAATATAATTGACCAAATGCTTTTTTTTTTCTTCATATTTATTCACTAATTATAGCTCTAATAAATTCAGTTTATTATTATTATCAACTATCTTATTGCAGTACTTATATTCCATTATAAACCGAGTAATCATAATAACTAATTAAAAACATAAACATACCCACAAAGTTAATAAAATAATAATAATTTTTAAAAAACCTAAAATAAATCATCGACATGCTGATGTTATAATTGTATTGAAATCTGAAGGTAAATCAACCAGTTTATAAAAAGAGGGGTCTCTTAATGCTTACTGCCTCGAGCTTTAATCCACCCGTAACTCCCAACTTGTGAAACTATTTTATCATTGCATAATTTGTTGGATCGGTTGTGCACACGGGCCACTTTTTTTGTTTGATTGAATGCGAATGATTAACATAAATCCTTCTTCCTTTCTTTTATAAGAGTAAAATTAACCAAATTACATCCAGAATACGTAAGAAGATTATCATTACACTATTGTACGTTTTAACTCCATAAATTATGTTGCAGTGTTTGTCAAAAATTAAATTTTCTGTCACGAATCACATTTCATCACATAATCCATCCATAATAATTTCCTCTTTTCTCAAATGAATAATGATTTTTATTTGTATCAACTTAAAATAGCTTCTAAAAACCAAATTTATTTCAAAAGTAAATAAATAACTCTTAATTTAACTTGCAGACGAGAATTTTTTTCTCAAAAGATAAATGCTTCTATCTCAAAAAGTTAATTAAATGTCAGTATTCAAAAATGCAAAATATTCCGAGGTAATTCATCAATTTAAATTGAGAATGATTTTCAAATAAAAACCTTAATATTATTTATGATTTAAATGGATATAAATGGACTTTGTTGTTTCTTGTGATTTAGCCCTTTATCAACACTTTAAATGACAACTTTTGATAAGGTTTATTCATTTTTAAATCCGCACTATTTTGGAAATGACATATGAAATATTATCAGCGAATTTCATGAAAAAACAATTATGAACTCGCTATCGCGTTGAGTGCTATTATGTAATTTCCAGACCTTCACCTGACACAATTTTAGAACTGATTAATTTTTTTTCTCTTAGTCATTCTATCTAAATTTGAAAAAAAATTCACTTTTTTTTTTATCAATTTGGTTTTTTTAATCTCGTACATATTCCAACACATTATCAATCCGATTAAAAAAAATTTAGACATGTCTAGTTTTATTTTTTTGAAAATCTAAGACAAGATTTTATTTTATCAAATATAGCAATTAGAATGATAGCAATATAAAGATACTATCTAAAAATAAAAGCTAATCATCAATTTATATCAAATTGTTTTATCAGGAAAATAAAATAAATACAATTTTTAATTTTTAATGACTTTTTAGCCATAGGAGCTCAACAATTATCAAGTCTGTTTATTTTCCAAAATTTCATTAAATAAATTTCTCATTTTATTTATATTTGTACAAATATGTAAAAACTAAATACAAAATGTATTATTTTATTGTGATTTATGTCATAAGAACCATTATGATTCATTTCGATTATGATTCAAATCTAATTTTAATTTGATAAATAAATCGGCGCCAGACGATATTTTTAATTCCAGACAAAAAAATTACACCTGGTTTTTTTTTTTTTATCAACTTATTTACATTCAGTTGAGATATTATCGGAAATCGAATATTTTGATAACATTAATCTTCGTTTTATAAAGTATTCGAAATAGATTATTTTTATTCAGTACAATTGAACAAATGAGAGTAATTTATATTTACATGTCTACCTAATTTTAACTTTACTCGATCAAGTTATAACGGATATAAGAATGAATACTAGAATTAAAAAATTATTTAGAAATTATAGATTTGAAGATTTCCTAAGATTTCAAAGTTTTTCCTCTTACAACAGGAATAAATGTACTACAAATTAATTTTAAAATATGAAGTATGGAATAGAATAAACTCTTAGTTACATGATTATATGAAGCAGAGGGGGCTAATTTAATTTCATTATGTGCATCCGAAGAAGAAAAACGGTTCAGTTATAACACTACCGGAAGCAAATTGTTAATTGTTAGATGTGCAGTTATGGTTATCATGCAACCGTGGCGTAAAATGAGGTGACTCGGTTTTGAAAGTTTTTCAAAGCAAAATAGGTAGCTATAAAGCATCGCTTACTGATCGAAGATTTAAGCAAATTGTTTAAATATTGTTTTAAATTTAATTGCTCTTTAAAAGAATTCGTAAAAAATATAAATTCTGTTAATTATAAAATATTAGGATTACGTTATAGTTTTGAACTCAAATATAAAAATCATTGTTAAAAAATTAAAATATAATTAAATATTTTTTAATAATGTATTGAATTGTTAATTATTCTTTTCATTGGTTATGTTATGTTCCTTTTGTAAAGTTCTAATACTTTTTGTCATAATTTTTTTCTTATAATCAAATATAATTGTTCAACATTGTTATTTTTAACCACGGAATCATTGTCTGATAACTAGAATTAATTTTTCAAGAATTTTTTTTCCCTCTAGACATTTTTTTTTCATTAGAGATATATATTTTAACAACGATAACAAAATGAAACTAAAATAAATAAATTAAACGTGGTTAAGTTAAAAATTTATTGGAATGTGAAATTAATTTTATCAATAATAAGCAGATATAGGACTTATGATGTATAATACTTAAGGATGCGAAATGGTTAAATTTGTCACCAATTTGGCTTACTTTTATATGATATTTTTTTAGGGACCAATTTATCTATACGTCGAGAGTGCTAGATATAAATCAGTTTAGGTTTTATTTTATCGATTTAATGCAAACAAAACTACATTTGAAACAAAAAACTTCAAGCTCAAAACAATAAATCCCCCCCCACCCAAAAAAAGTGGAGTTATATTTATTACTGTGACAAAAAATAATAATAATCTATGATGCTTGCTATTTCCATTTTTTGACCTAGACACCGGAAACAAACCTTACAAACGGAAATAGTTCCGGTCAAATTGAAACGCAATAGCAAATCCAATTATTGGGTTTTTCTTGCACAGAGATGAGTCAAATCATATCAACAGAATAGAAATTTCTTTTCCCTAAAAGAGTGTTAATCTTCCCAGTCCAGCTTCCTTTTTTTGAACCGAGGAAAACCTGTTCGAGCCAAATGAGCGGTTAAAGGTCAAAGCGTATGGGAAGTTTCCCCTGTGACTTTGAAAATATTCCCTCTCGGTATTAAGATTTTTTTTTTCCCATCTCTCCCTCGCCGTATGCTTCCGCTTTCAAAAATGAATAGATTTTTTTTCTTCTTTGTCACTGATGACATATAACTGAAATTTAATTTATATTTGATATTAAAAAAATCGTTCAAGTTAATGCGAATGAAAAAATATTATTCTAATTAAAATAAGTATTTCGTGATGATGTTCATCTTATAACGGAAATTTTCTGCCTCGTTTTTAGCGAATTTTTATCTAAATAAAAATAAAGTTTTTATTCTAAAATAGCCATTTTCTTTTCTTTGTATTTATTTTGTAAGGAAAAATCGAATGTTATTGCGAATAATTTTTAGAATACGTGATAATGAAATTATTTTTGTTTGGCAAACGTTTATGAATACAAATTTATAGAGGATTTAAAACATTTGTTTGCTTTCTAAATTTAAAATAAGACATTTATAATTATTACTGTTTTTTATTTATCTGCTATGATAATACTTGTAGTTGCGGATCTCCAACCAGGCAGATTAGGCAGGCAAATGCCTTCTCGCTAGAATGAGAAGATATCTCAAACAGATTGATTTAATAATAATAAAAAAAGAAACCTTTGTTTTTTTACTTTGCTAAACACATTTCTAAAAAATACAAATTCTATAAACGATAAAATATCAGTATAATATTAAAATAGTATCATGTTCAGCTAGTCAAATCCTTCAAAATTCTTCAAAATCTTCATTTTAGTTACTTAATTATTTAATTACTTGTAATTCAAAACTTGCAACTTATTTGTAATTAATAATAATGTCTTCCTGCATGGATGCCGAGCAGTCTGAGTCATAATAGAAAAAAATGATAAATAAAATAAAAATATTAACTTAAAATGAATCGTTTGCATTAAAAAAATTACTGTAAGTGAATTAAATTGTTCGTTTTATTAAAAGAACAGTTTTATAAATTGCATTGCCAAAAACCACAAATGGCAAAAAAAAAAAAAAAAATGTCATACGTATATAATTTACGAGAAGGTTTCATTTCATTTAGCATAATTTTATTAAATTTTAGTCTAAGGCTTGTCAATCATACGAAGTCAATTATTGTCATAATAGAATATTTATCATCAAAATCTATTACTTATAAGATGACTTAACATTTTATGCTGTAAATACTACATTATATATGTTAAAATATTTTATACATTGAACTAAAATGCAACTTATTTCTGTTTAACAGTAACAACATCTTTCAATTATTATTTTTTTTGACTCTATTAAACTATATATAAGAATAACTACTTTAGAGCAAATAAGTATTTGAAACGAGGCCACATATGCATCATTCAGACAAGAAGACTGATTTAACTGAAAGAAATACTAACAAAAGTATGCAATTTTGATAACTTTTAAAACGAAAATTGGATCTCATTTGCATCGAACAAGAAAAAATAGCAGTAAAATATCTTAGTCTGCAAAATATAACTTATCGTTCTAGTTCACCTTTTTCTTTATTCTCTTTATTTTTTGAGTAGAATAATATATTGTTTAAGAAAGCAGAAAAATGCAGATTTTTCAAAAGATTATTGTGATTTATTTTTTTTTTGCTTCTTTAAGAATTATATAAACTTGTGGTTCCTTTAATTTATAATTTGCATAAAGTAAATTTAACTGTATACTTTTTTAAAATTATGTTTTTCAGCATAAAATAATTAGCAATTAACTGTCTTCTTAAATAAGAATAAGCATGACACTTGCCATTTGTAAACATTTTACTTTAATCTTCTAATTTCTTTTATAGATTTTCGATATACTATTTCAGATTTAATTTTTAAAGAATAAGTTGCGGTTTGTTTTTTTCTTTTCTTTTTTTTTTCTTTCCGAAATTTTATCCTTATCTGATTTTTTAAATTGTAATAAATAAAAATCCTTAATTAAAAAAAATTCTGCTTCTGTAATTAAATTTTAAAATGTATATTTATAATATAAATGAAGATTTATTGTGATTTAAAAGATAAATTATTATTTACAAAAGATAAAAAGTTTTAAATCTTCATAAATTTTGAAAATAATGTCTCGTTTCGGTATAATTTTACTTTTATTCAATTTGTAATCTATAAAAACAATGAATTTTCTTAGTCTATTGCACCAAAAACTGTACTGTATTAAAATAAAAATAAAAAAATGTAAATTAAACTTTCTTTAAAAAGTTTTCATTCCATTTTATTAAAAGATTCCCATATTTTCTTTAAAACCAAGTGTTCTCTCCAACATAAAGAGACACTCAAAACAAAAACAGAAACCTCGCGAAAGCAGGGCAAGTTTTACGCTGCTGAAAATTAAAAATAGAACAACCCTGAATGTTTACAAAATGAAACAAGCTTTAATATAGTGAAACAATCCTCGTATACTTCCTCTGTTATTCTCATAACTAACACATACCGAGCGTTCTATTAAACAAACAGACGATATGCATCTGCGAAGCTTCAAAAAAGAATATTCTGCTGGAATGAAATCAGAATATTTTCTTCAGAGCAGACGATTCTGCGAGGCTTTTCTCGAACGGTGGATTCCGAACTGTTGCTATTTCTGGAAGCACGGTAACATCGTTAGTTAGTAAGATCTCGAGGCAGGTGAGTCAGGGTATGTTCTTGACTAGGGAATGGGAGTTTTGTGAAGGTCGTATGTGTGTGTTGAAGGCTTACTCAGAACATTCTTATGAAAGTTGGTTCGAAAAAGAAGTCGGTTTGTTGATACTTTGAAACGGCTTTTAATGTATTTATTAAAGTGTCTAGAAAATATATTAGACCTATTTTTGAAGTTACCGACTTAGAGGCGCTTGGAAAAAAAGCCTCTTTAAAAAAAAATCTGTTTTTGATGAAATAAATTCATTACAATCATGACGAATAACTCGTCATGTTTAGGACTATACTCGTAGGATCACAGCCAACATTCGTAATGATGAAAAGAAAAAAAAAAAAAATGGGGTTTAGATTTTTAAGCTGTTATGCGTTTCGTAACACTGCAAGCGGCTTTTACATTGGTTTGAATTCTTTTGAATACATCATTGTCAGGGCTAAATAATGTGGCAACATTCTGAGCTACAGTATTAGTCACGTAGGTTAGTATTTAGAATTCGTATTTTTAGCTGAAAGTATTCAAAAATAAAAATTAGACTTTTTTTAAAAACAATTTTCTAATTTTTTATTATTTGGTGTACAAATGGGGAAAAATTATAATTAGCATAATTTAATTTCCAAATAATTAACTGATTAAGCAGCTTTGGAAAATTTGATGTTTTACAACTCTATTTTTGATTGTTGTTATATATTGAAAAATAAAATTGTTATTATTATTATTGAAAATCTAATTTGTTCAATTGATAAAATTTTGTATTTATTCAAAGAACAAAAACACACATACATTCTTCTTTCACGGTTGTTTCAAAATGGCGACTGAATGGAGCTTCTGGCTCAAAGTCATTAATTCAATGAAAGCATCGTTTCCAAAATCGTTTTTTAAATCTTATTCTTTATTTAAATCAGAATTTCTTCATCAGTGGGAAGTACATATTATGAAATCGCTTGTTTAATAAAAATATGAATTTAGTTTCACATTTCAACATACTTTTAACTCAATCAATATTTTAGTAATCCGTTTTAGGATTATTATTATTATTATTTATTTCAGTGATTATGTGAAAATGCATATTTTGGTTTATCATGACTTATGGCTTCTGCTTTGGTACACATTATTATGACATTTAAATAATGCTAAAGTATATAAGTAATTATCTGTGATAAATAACTCAAAAGGTAAATATCTGATCAATTGTACTTGACAATGTGCTAATATTATCTTTAAAATTTCTAATTCGTTGAATTTATATTTTTATTAACTTATTTATTTGCATCAGTTGCAGAACCCGTCTGTAAAAGGGATCTTGCAAAATGATATTGGGAATCTATAAAATTTTATTAGTCTTTTTTTTCTTCCACATTTTTTTAAAAAAACTGTTTAACATTGCATGAAAATATTTTTGCAAATATATATTTTTCTATTCAGAAATATTAAATAATAAACACAATGAACTTAGGACTAAAAGTTATTTCAGTAATTTTCAAAACGACGTTATTGTATAAATGAAGAAAATAGACTACACTAAATAGCGAACCAGTAGTGCAATGATATCTAAATAATGAATTCTATGTTATAAAATCAGAAAGATTCAAAATAAATGATAGATCCTTCGAGTCTTTTGAAAAAATATTCATGAAATATATGATTCGATTTATATTTGAGAAATCTTAAAAGAGCAAGCAAAAAATAACTTATTTGAAATTTGGTACAATTATTTTAATCGATGCAAAAATTTTAAACATGTTTTAGATGCATCCAATTCAAGAGAAACAGCGCTCGGAGGCATCCGATAAAATGTTTTTAACTGTTATTCAAAACTTTTTATCGATTCAGAAAAGAAGCTTAATTTCCTACTTTTGGAAAGTTTACATCTTTTAGAAATGAAACTAAAAACATTCTTAAAATAAACAGTTTATAGAGCTAAAAAGAGAGGAAAAAAAATTCAAATACAGTTAAGTCAGAGTTGTTAGATTTTAAGAAACCAATATGCAAATAATTTATTTTGAAGTCACGAACGAATGAACTTATATCTAAAATAAAAATAGAATCATGGCAATTTTTTAGTAAATCACTCTAAAAGTGGAAAAAAAAAGGTATTTTTTTAAAAAAACGCTCATTTTAAAAATTTCGTTTAACATATTTTTTTTTACCTATTATTTAAAAAGATGAATTTAAAAAATCTACATTTTATCTACTTTTAACATGTTTCTTTTAAAAAGAACATTAAAGAGAAAATTATATTAACAAAAATGTGTTATCAAGTATCTTACAAAGACAATTTTAAAAAAATACAACCTAAAAGAAGTTAATAAAAAAGTAAACATTTAATTACAGTGTTATAAAATAATAAAGACAAATTAAATCTTCCAACAGAATAATACAAATCAACAAATAGGAAAAAAAATCGTTCTTTGAAATCGATATAATTTATTCATTTTTATTCGAAGTATTGTGATAAATTAGAAATGACAAACTATCAAATTAAAGAGAACGAAAGCAAGAGTAATCGTTTTAAAAAAATAATTAAATAATTTAACTGCAAAATTTTAAAAGGCAATTAATATTATTTTGCAACAAAGTAGCCAACTAGACAATGTGATGATTTATGGTCCAGGGAGATGACCTTCGTGATTGAATAGCTTCTCGTTAATCACTGTTTGAAAGTTGTTTTACTATGCAGATGGCCCCGAAAACAAGTCTGGAAGGTACCCGTTGACAATGTGTTGAAAACAGCTGGATTTCAATTTAAGTGGGCGCTTTCTTTTGTTGAAGGGTTAGCGCGCAGTTTTCTCAAAGACCTCCAGACCCTCTTCCCCTCACAGGTGGGAGGTCTGTTGAACTTTCTACACTGGAATTTTCTCACTCTTTTTTGTAGTAGTGCCAGTAATAGTAAGTATTAGTCGAATTTCTTGCTACGAATATTATTTACTCAATTTCCATAAATTAAATAAAACAAGTAATATTTAAAAAATAATTCCTACTTAGGTCAACAAGGAAATTAGTTACTTTTTATCAATAATTACCAGTATTAGTACGTATTAGTTGAATTTCTTGCTACGAATATTATTTACTCAATTTACATACATTAAATAAAACAAGTAATATTTAAAAAATGATTTAAATTCAATTCCTATTTTGGTCAACAAAGACATTTTTATATTTTAGTTACTTTTTATCAATAATTACCAGTAATAATAAGTGCTAGTCGAATTTCTTGCTACGAATATTATTTACTCAATTTCCATGCGTTAAATAAAACAAGCAATATTAAAAAATAATTTAAATTCAATTCCTATTTAGGTCAACAATGAATTTTTTTTATATTTTAGTTACCTTTTATTAAATAATTACGATTAATAAAATCATCAAAAAATTATTGATTTTCGAAAAAATTGACCTTGCATTCTTCACCTTCACGAGAAATATACTGAAATCCTTGTATTTTACCTACTGAGCTATTGCCTGTTGATTTCAATTTTCATTACAAACTGTTAAAACCCTATTATCAAAAATTAATTAAACTTAATTAATGAATTAATATTTTTTAAAATTGTATTAACATCGAGTGTCATGTGCCAAGTTAAAAAAAATGTATTTGAACTTGAGTGGATGAATAAAAAATATTTTATTAAAGACTGAAAATTTAAACAAGCTGTATAAATAAATAAATATAGAAAAAGGACAAACTTATAGTAAGAATTAAAAAAAAATTAATTATGAAGCTTTTGAATCCCCCCCCCCCCTTCATTTTATTTCAATAAACTTTCTTTGGGCCTCGGAAATCCCTACTTCGTTTTGGCGATGCATGGCGCAGTTGGCTCCTGCCATTACACTACGCGTCGCCAAACATTATTTACATTCTTTAACGAGAAATACTTGGTTATTGAATGAATGCAAGAAAATGTGGAAAATAGATTGATCCGATATTCTGAACTTCAACACAGATATCGGAGTCCTTTGGATATTGGAAATAAATGGGGGGGGGGATTGTATAGAGCGTCACAATCCGGAACATTTAATCGCTTTATCATAATCATTATTGATAACACGATTCTGAATTAATGTTTTGCAAAGAAAATATAATTCCTTGGTAGCTTCGTTTATTAAAACTAAAAATGGTATTTTAGTAGTTAAACTTTGAGATTCTTGGAATTCTTCAGGAGTTAATTTTTTATAAAACTAAGTTCGTCTTAATAGCATTATTTTTTTAAAAAATATGCATCATCTTCTTTACAAGCAAAATCCAGGAACATTTTCTTCATAAATTCTATTTCGAGCAAGAAGGGATAAAATAATTCCGAAGCAGATCTTAAAGTTAAATTTGGTTGCATATTGATCAAAATAAAAATAAAAATTAAAAAAAATTCAAATTTTAAATTGAAAATTGGATTGGGGGAGAGGGGAAAAAGATTAAAAAAATAAAGAAATCTGTAGTTTTAACTCACAAACAAAACAAACAACCAAAAAAATTCGTAGAAAAACATTTTTTAACTCAAAACATCAGCTGACATAAACATATTTCTCAACCATTTTAAGAAACCTAATTTCTGTAGTTAAAATAAAAATAATTAATAGAAAAACTAAGATTCTGGTCTAAATACCTATGTAAATAATCTGGTGATTAGCATACACAATTATTGATCAACAACCGTTGCCATGTTTACAAAACTTTAAACACATGATAATGCAAACGATTTTCTTTCAAGATCTATCTAAAAATGTATTCTGTGTTAAAAAAACTTTCATTAATTTTTTTGTTGAAATTTTTAAATTTCATCAACAATTTTATAGGACAGGTAAAATAATACAACTCTTTTCCTTTGTTATTTATATGCCTTTCGGTCGTTATAACCAGAAAACTGAAGTAATACTACGGATGACTTATTACAAGTTCAGCGCATTAGGTTGCCCAATAGTGGTAAATACCGGCGCTGCACGTCACGTGTGACGTCATTGAAAGGAACTCCATTGTATTAATGACTTCGACTACTATCTGAGCGTTGCCGCTCGAGAAAAATATCGTTAGAAGTAAAATGGAATAAGTTTTGTTGGAATATTATTCACATATGCCGCCATCTAATTATTTCAGTGTCGATGGCTTTTGAAGTTTTTGACATTTGCTCCTGATCCCTATCTTAGTTTTATTTCGTAATATGGGTGGATGGTCTGAGTTTTAAGACCTTGCATCATCTGTTGGAGCAATGATTCAGAGAACGGTTGCCAAAAAAGTTTTAGATTATAAAGGTGAATCACCGAAACGAACAGTCGACGAACAGATTATTGTCAGTTTTGAGAATGATTCTTTCATTTAAAATAAAAATTGTTCTTTTATCTAAATAAATTTGGAATAAACAATCAATATGATAAATATTGAAATATCTGTCAGACGATAAAAATAATTTTCTGAACCTAAACCTCTGATTAACGAATTTCGCTCTTCTTTTATCATTTGTGATAAAATAAAACACTTATTTTGAAAACATGAAACCATTTGTGAAAATAGTTGTAGCGATTTTGAAAAAATAAATACAGTTTTTGGGAAAAATGACGAGTTTTTAAAATTGTTGTTAAGAATAAATGTATTAAAAATTGAAAAAAAAATTCGATTTTTCCTTTCAATTAGTTGTTTTTTAAGAACATAATTTCATTAAAAAGAATTCTAAAATCATACGAATGGATTTTCAAACGCTAAGAATTTTTTTTTTTAACTTAAAAATGTTTACAGTAATATTATTTGTTTCATAATGCAGTTAAATGACGAATTCTTTTAAAATAATGATGGCTATTGAACAACGATTATTTACTTCGTCAAACTGATTTTCGGCTTAAAATGCAAGAATCTTCTTTCTTTCTTTGATTGCAAAATTAAATATTTTAGATATTAAGTTTTTATTATAAGCTTTCATTTGCATGTTTATTTATTTCATTTGGTAAGAAATTTTATGGATTTTCCTTGAAAGTTGTGCATTTTCTTTTATTTTTAGATTCCCAATTCGAAAATCAAAATTGTGAAATCCTGGGATTTTCAGAATTTTACTACATTGTTATTTATGTTATAATAACTTTGGGAAGAATTCTCGTTTGATTTTAAGCTATTCTTTGGATTTTTATTTTTGCAATTTATATTTTATCTCTTTTTATTTTTGCAACTTATTTTGCAATGGCTTTACTGTTAGATTATTTTTATTAATAGTATCTTTTTAATTAAATTTATCAATAAATTATTATTAATTTTTTTCTCACTCAGCTTTGTACAACATTCAACAATACATTACAAATAATAAATGAATAATTTAAAAAGTGTGCTAAACAACAAGCCAGAATTTAAAGGCTTTCTATCAACTCTTAGTTTCGCGTACTAAAATAACTCTTGCCCATGAAGGCCACTTGAACCAGATTATCTTATCTACGGCCACGGTTCGAACAGTCGGACAGGCAGAAGGGAACAATCGCTACTCGTCTTTTGCTATCCCCTCCTTCACCCCTCTTTTCTGAATCGTTTGCAGATCCTGCTGTCTGGCTGTACGCGAGCTGTCACGTCTTTTCGCCAGCTTGAACTTCCCATTCCAGCGAGGTGACCTCGTTTTCTCTAACCGGGTTTGCATTTGGTTTGGAGCGAACTCGTTGACTGAATAGGCGAGGCTGGAGCGATATTAGAACCCACACCGATGAAGACGATTTTTGAAAGACTCTGGAGGCGTGCGCTTAACTTCCTCTTAGTTATGTTAACGTCTGAGTTGTAACAATTCTCGCACTTACTATAATTTTTTTTTCTTTTGAAAAAGAAAGTTTTGTATAAAAATATCCTTTAAAAAGTAGTATAATTTTGCAATATAAAAAGCATAAAAATGCAAATGGGAAAATAGAACCAGATTTAGACATATTTTTGTCCCAAGCAATTTATTTTATGAGAGTCCTCTGTTAATAATTGGTCATTAGTTTCACTTTCAGCATATTATCAGCTCAATCAACAATCTTAAAGATTTACTTTTTTATTCTTATTCGTTTTGAAACAAATATATGTATTTTTATTTATCAATTTTTTAAAAGTAGATATTATGAATAAAATGGCATTTAATCAATTATATATTTGATAATAATTACGTAATAACAAATAAAAGTTTTTAATTATTACGATTGATTTTAATTAAAAAACAAACTTCAAACACGTGACATTAAAACTTATTATTTTGCAGAACTTATAAACTGAAATATAATCAATTAAATGAATAATTATTATTCTAATGTATTATGAATAAACAGTTAATTATATTTTATATTATTCAATAATTCAAGATAAAAAATTGTAATATCATATTTTATAATAAATAAAATTTTCATTTTTTTATGTTCACATTTACTTCTTATGAAATTGAGCTGATAAAAATATTTAATCTACCTGCCTATGGAATTTCTCAGCCCATGGAGCCTGGATGTAAATATTCTAGAGGACTAGAGCCTAGTTAGGTGCAAAATCGAATCTGCGATTTTGATACACTTCGTAATTTCAAAACCTCCAAGAGTACCAAAAGTATAATTTTAGAATTACTTCTTTCTGCCGCCATATATATCTGTGAATACGATAACTGAAAAACAGGTTAAATTTCGTATAACGACTTAACAACAATTTTGTAGATTTCTATCAAATTTTTAAACAGAATTTATTCAAAAGAAGACAGTCTTTTTACCTGTCCGAGTACAAAGCAGCATGATAACTAGAAAACAGAAAAAGATCAATATAAGCATCAAAAAATAAAATTTGATACATAGATTACTCATCTAAAATGTTGATCGGTATCAAATTAAGAATCAAATCCATCAGATAGTTGACTGTTTGTCGATCTCTACATTCGCATACATATAGCACGATAGTTCTAAAACATGGCAACTTTGCTAAAATGATATTTAATTCACAGTTTTTACATTAATATATATATTTTTTTATCAGTCTTTCAGTCAAATCTATCAATTTATTGACCATCTGTTGGTATGTCCATTTGAATACATATAAATATAATAAATCAAAAACTCAATAACTTTATGCTAGATTTAGATTTCAGTCAGTCGATAAAAAGATGTCCAAAAATGATTTTCTGATTCTTATGTATTAAAACAGTATGCCAGCAGTTTATCAAATAACAACACAAACTAGATTCCCTCAAAAGATAGATCTTCCTTAACTATTTTTCGCCAAAGGCATGCATCTAAGTATCAATTTTCTTTCTCATATAACGAAACAGACAATTCTCATGTGAAAAGTAAAATTCTGAAATTTAGTGGCGTTTATAATCTTGAATTTTTTTACTAATTTCATGTGGGTTGGGGAATATTCTTTATTGAAAATTTATAAGAAAATTTTGAACTGAATGTATTGAAATATTAACTAAATGAAAAATATTTGATTCGACCAAACCCACAGCAAGAAAAACTTGGAACGAGCAATTTAGAAATGGAATTAGAACACCTCCATAACAAAAAAGATGTTACCTGGATTTTAAAAAAAATGGAACTTTTTTTTTTGCGAAAGGATTCGTCTACAACAACCTTTAAAAGTTCATTTAACTCTGATATCCTTCAAGTCATGGAACTTATCTGTCCTTTCTTCGTAAATATCTTGTTATCGTTGCGTCAGATGATTCAAGGATGGCAAATCAAGTCCTTTAACTTTCCCTTTTTGAAGAGCTTTTATTGACGTTGCCCAATTCTCAAGGTTTATAGAGGACTCCGAAATAATTCGCTTTTTTTAAAAAACTTTTTAGTATGCGTTAGTATAGAAACGGTATAACAATCGTCAAAAAATTCGAACTCGAGATTTTGAGAAATATCTTTGTTCCGGATCTCCCAACCTTTCCTTGTTTAGAAAATGTCCATCGGTCTGTCTGTAATTAAGATAACTTAAAAACGGTTTGAGCTAGACGATTGAAATTTGATATGCAGTCTCTACACCAAATTTGAAGTTTTTAAAATCAAATTTGAAGTAAAATCTATCCAGAGAAAGTCCATCTGTCTGTCTGTTCTAATATAAGCTGACACGATAATGACAAAACGAAGATAGATAGATAAAACTGGATACATAGATATAGCATCTATAGTGTAGATACCTGTCAAAGTGTGAGGCAAAACTGCTAAGGTTTGACTGTCCGTCGTTCTGTACTTTCGGAAACATTTGAACGCGATAATTCAAAAGCGCAATAACTTAAATATATCAAATTTGGCAAGAGATTTTGTGACTACAAATGTAGTTTTGTACTTTTACTTTACTTAATACTTTTTATCCATCTACTCGAGTACAAATACATTTTTTGAAAACTTGTAATGGATAACACTCGATGTCAATGTAGTTTTTTTATTTCAAATATTAATTAATTAATTAGATTCAATTAATTTTTTTATACTTTAAATAGAGTTTTAGCTATTTGTAATGAAAATTGAAATCTATTGGCAGTAACTCAATAGATAAAATACAAGGAATTCAGTATTTTTTCACGTGAAAATGAGTTCAATTCTTGCGAAAATCGATAATTTTTTCATACTTAGTATAATTTTTTTTTGATAATTATTTAATAAAACGTAACTAAAATAAAAATCTCCTTTGTTGACCTAAGCTGGAATTAAATTAATTTCTTTTATAAATATTACTTGTTCAATTTTTAATAGTATTTTTTTCCGATAATTATTTAATAAAACGTAACTAAAATAAAAAAAAAATTGGTTTAAGCTGGAATTGAATTAATTTCTTTTATAAATATTACTTGTTTAATTTTTGATTCTTAGTATTTTTTTTCCGATAATTATTTAATAACACGTAACTAAAATAAAAAAAAAAATTGGCCTAAGCTGGAATTGAATTAATTTTTTTAATATAACTATTACTTGTTTAACTTTTGATACTTAGTATTTTTTCCCGATAATTATTTAATAAAACGTAACGAAAATAAAAATTTTCTCTTTTTGGACTAAGCTGGAATTGAATTAATTTTTTAATATGAATATTACTTGTTTAATTTTTGATGCTTAGTATTTTTTTCCCCGATA
>JAPMOQ010030379.1:97397-114143 GCA_026543055.1 Argiope trifasciata | reverse complement strand
TTGAAAATTGACAGAAAATTTTCACATTCATAGACTTGAAAGTAGAAAATAATTATTTGAATAAAAAATAATAATATATCATGTTTTTTTTTTCTAAATGGATTTAAAAAATAAAAATATGAAATAAAAAATTATAATAATAATTTTTTTAATAATTTAATTATTTAATAATAATTAGTTAAATAATTTCTCAGAGCCCTATCAGATTTAAAATCTCATACTAATTCCAAACCCTCTGTAGTTTGCCTTAAAAATTTGAGATAAGCAATTTTTTAAACATTTGAATTAATAATCTATTATTTATTATTTTGTCAGTTTTTCAAAAAATTATAGCAGAAATGTTCAAAAAGAGATTAAATATTTATTTATTAATGCACTCTCTATGTGTATTTGAAGAAATTAACACTCGTATATGGAGATTTGTAAACAGTTTTGAGCAATGAATTTTCAATTTATCTGCAACATTTGCTTATTTTATAATAAAAATGTTAATTTTTTATTTTTATAAACGAAACAAAATATATTTTCCTAATTCGAATACTCAATATGTTCTATGATCTGCTATGTTCACTTATGTTGATATTATTTTATTTTTGTTTATTTAAATTATGTTAGTTTATATAATTATACATATGAGTGTTTTTCCCCCTCGTTCTATCTTTTTTTAAAATTTTTCCTAAAATTTATCAGTTATTTGAGTTTTACACGGCCTCATTATTCTGCATTTACTTTGCTGCAGCATTTTATTTTGAAGTCAGAACGCTGTGATTATATAAAAAACAGTTCCTTTTTTCCGAAACTTTGGTTTAGTATATCGAAACAACTCTGAACATTGCATTATTTTCAGTTTTTATCTTTAAAAAAGAAATAGTTATGTAAGTCACATTGTATCAAAAATTGTCTAACTAATTGATAGGTATTGAATCATTTAAATAATTTACTTCAGCTTTATAAACATTAAATGAATCCTTACATTCATATGTGTACAGTTTTGACCTTTAATGCGCAGGAATGCAATGATGAAACAGTATTTTCTTTTATTTACATAATAAAACGCTGAAGATTTTATACATGTAGGGAAGGTTTAAGCCTTGTAGAGGCATGCATGTAAATAAAGTAAACTTTGCCCCCTCCATCGGCTAAATCAGTTGCTTTGTATTAATTTGATTTTTATGCAAACAAAATTTTAAAAAGCATTATTATCGCTCTTTGAATTTATGATTCCTAGATTTAATTGAGGATAGACTTCAAGAAAACTGGTTTCAATATGTCGAGTATTAAAATTCCAGATTCATTTCCTTACAAAATGGGAGATAATTACAAATTCTTTTAACATTGAACATCTAAATACAAATTTTGTAAGGGCTATATATAGTCCAGACGATCAGTTGCAAAATATATTGAACTGTACGAATCAGTAAACAAAATCGTTAATATAAGAAGTGGGAAAAAAACCAAAAACGAATAACTTACTTAATATGTTAAAAGCTTTTTAAAACATTTTAACAACCTAATACAAATTTCATAAAAGCTATAGTTCAGTCGACCAGTTTCAAAATGTTTTGGATAATGCCAATCAATAAACAAAATCGGAAATGCAAAAAAAAAAAAAAAAAAGAATAATGTAATAATTTATTTGAAATGTTAAAAACTTTTAAAACATTCTAACATCTTACTACAAATATTGTAATTGTTTTGTGCAATCAAGCAACTAACTACAAAATACATTGGACTATACTATTTTAGTGAAAAAATGTACTAGTAAGTAAAATAGAAAATAAGAAAAAAAATATGATTAATTTGGTTTTTAAGTCGAATAACAGCATGCGATTCTTGTAAATGAAAACACAAAATTAAATTATCCAAAAATAATGTAATACATTCTCAACCCTCCCTCCCTTACAAAGTTGCAACTCCTGACCAACTTAATAATCCTTCCTTAGGTGCATGCAAAAGTAAGATTCATTTTCAAATTCCCCTTTGGCAAATACTGACGTCTTCGCATCCGATTTCAACGAAAACTGCGAAACGTGTCCAATACTTCCAGATACCATCGTATAATAACATAATAATAACTGCATTTAGAAAGCAATTTCGAATACACCATTCTCTTTCCCTATTCAACGCGAGTAGAAATTGCCGTGAAGGATACGAAAATGTGACAGCAATGATTTCCTTTCCTGGTGTAAAACCAACAGTGGCAATAAAATATCCGGTGAAAAAAAATATACCTTCTTGCTTTAATTTATTTGTACAAAATCAAGGGATTGAGTTGCTATGAAAAGCAAAACAACCCGCGAAAAACGAACAGTAACATCGTTTCATAAACAAAAACCTAGTTCTAATACGCATTGCAAATCCAAATAAATATTCTTAAGGACTTCCCATAATTATCCACACAATTCCAGCAACCTGTAGTACCGTGACTTGTCCGCTGGAGGGCGCTACTTCCAGTAGCTTGCGCACGCTCCTACGCAAGTAATTGTAGTCGACCAGCTGCTAGTGCGACTGCGGGGAAACCAGCAGTCGTCAGTTTGGTCGGTGACGTAGCTGCGATCGGTTTGGTTGTCGCAAGTGTGCGTGCAGTTCGAGAAGAAAGCTGTTTTTTTCCGTTTCCTGTTTTCGGGCTGTGCGCATTGGATTAAGCACCAGATTCCCGTGCAGGAAATCAGTGCATTGTGTACCGTGTGGATTTAATATTTATTTTCTAGTTCCGGACCTTTGGATTTTATTAAAGTGTTAAGTGTAATCTTTTTTTTATTTGCAATTTTGTCTTGCAAATGTTGATGCATTGCTGGCTGCTCAAAGATGACCCTAGTATTGCCATTCGGCGTTGATCAAATAGCCAACAACTCTTTGTATTCGGTTTCTGGCAGCAATCAAAATTCCACGATGCCTTGTGTGTTTGATAATGATTCCTTTGATCGAGACTTCGAAAGTGCACTCATGAGAGATTGGACATCGGAAATCAGCGATTATGATATGCCAGCGGAAGATTCCCCAATCAAAACGCCATCTGGTGAGTTCGATCGCAACTATTATACACCATCCTGTAATTAAGTCTTGTTTACATTTCTACCGGTGGAAGTTTTCAACTCTTTTGGCATTCCAATTATTAACTTAAAATTAAAAATATTTTTCATTTAATAAAGAGGAAATTTAAAAGAGTTTTAATATTTGAATTAAACTGCTTGTGTCACTCTTTTTTTTTGTTCTATTGAATTCCGCTCTTAAAATTAATTATATTTTATTGTACAATAATTTATAACTTATTGAAAAGTTTAGCATCAATGCTAAAAAGTGTTTATTTTTTTCATCTTATGATCAGTTCATATTTGAAAATTTTCTCATTTCTACTTAGTTATAATGATAATATTGACCTTGTTAGCGCTTAATGGTGATTAAGTATTCGAGCATTTGATAATCAATATTGTTATCTTTATCGGAATATAATCTTGCTGCAACCATGTTTCAGAGCACATGATAAAGTTTAGAGATATGCCATATCCTTTTCTATTTTATCATACTCTTTTAACATGTGCATGGGACCTTGGCATGATTTTCCCAGCTTTGGCGAGAAATGTCAACCTTTTCTTCTCAACTAAGTAGGTTTGCCGATTAGTGCTTCGGGTTCAGATTTTTCCATTCCCCCTCGACTTCCTTTTTTTTATATTTTGTTACTTGGCACGTGCGCATTTGGGGAATTTTTTTTGAGATAAGACTCCTTATCTTTGCTCACAAGTAATAGGTCTCTGATGTAAAATTGAAAAGCAATTCTTTTGTTGGCTTATGATTTTTTTGTTACTCATCGTTTATTAAACTATATTAATTATATTATGTAAGATGGAAAAAAATATTATTATACAAACATAGATTATATTGTGTTTTACGAAATTCGGGATTTTATTGATAATGATTATATGTTTTATAATGTTGTATTCTTCGTTAATTTTATATAAAAAAAGTTTGGATTTTATTTTTTAAAAATATACATAGTTTGGGAGATAACTAAATGTAACAACCGTATATATTTCAAATCTATTTATTTTATATAATTTAATTTGTTTAATAAAGCTATGTCAGTAACAATATTAAAAATTATTTTGAAATAATTATTTAAAATTGGGAACTTATGTTACTTGTTTTTACCTTTAAAAATTATGAGGGGAACTGTTCTTGATTTTCGGTTCGAATATTTATTTTGTGTATTTTTTATTTAGTTATTACTGTGGCTTTTTAAAGAAAAAACTCGATTTTTTAGCATAAAAACAGTTGTAACTATATTTGATTAAAATCATACCAATTTTTGAAGTTGGTTAGGAGAAATAATTCACTCCATGACTTTCGAAAGAATTAATGTAAATAAATGTAATAAATTTTTAAAGAATAAGATTTAGAAATATTTTTTTAGGTAGAGATGATAATTTTTTTTCAGTTTAGCTTCGAAATATTATTAACGATTATTTTTAGCGAGTTATACTGCTTAATAATGAAAATAAAAAATCCCATGAAGTACTTTCGATTACTGCAATACAATCATGTGTGGCTATTATTGCTTATAAAATATTTAAAAAATTAGATCTCTTTGTTAAATTTATGCTGAAGCAATGCGTGAAAAGAATAAGCAATGAATTTGAATTGGATAGCATACGTCCCGAAGTGTTTTAAATTGGCCGATAGGTGGCGATACCTGTCAGGCGATGAGGGAAGTAGGAAGTGCTTCATGTCAAACGGCAGGTAAGCGGAAATAGTTTACATTCTAGACCCAGTTAGGCCGTTTTGCACGCTTGCCTCGGAAGCATCGTCTGTCAAAAGAAGAAGCATAGCGGGAAACATATTAGGCGTTCTTCTCCATTTAGTATTTCCGGCTGCAGTTCCTTGAAAGATTATTCATGATTTTATTTCTCGAATGTTAAAAGATGCCAGATTTTTTATAAAGTTTTCCAAGTTCATTTCAACATTTTGATACGCATAATGGTGTACTTGATGCCTAAAAAAAGTAATTATTTCTCTGAATGATTTTTTAAAATATAAATTTAAGTGGAATGTGATTGTTTGATTATAGCAATTAATTGCAACTGCATATCAGTACTGTATTAAATAATCATTCCTTGTTTAGCCAATTTATATGAGGGAAAATCAATCATTGTTTATAAAAATGTTTCTACTAATAATGCTTTTGTCGAATGGAATGGAATCTAATTTTATTATTTTTATTTTGAATTTTTGGTGCAAAACATTGTTATGTGAACCTTTAGAATTCTTGAATTCTTTCTTGCTAAAAAAATGTTGCCATTTTTGCATTGAAATTGTGTGAAATCGAAATAATTTTTTATTGAATCTTTTTTTTTTTGTTGAGAATTTTGAAGATCATTTGATGTGTATTAACAGTAAATAGGAATTTTATTTGACATGATATCTTGATCATAGATTAAATTCATTTATTGATTAGGTTTGTAAATACTTAAATCCTTAAAAGTTAATTTTATTTATTTCCTTTTTATTACCGTGCCATTTTGTATTTTTATTGGTGACTGAAAAACTTACTAAAATTTTCAAATCTTTTAAATGAAAAACATAAACATAATTCCCGTGTCAAGTTCAAGATAGTGCTTAGTAAGAGATTAGGGTAGATTGTTTGTAAGACTGCTTTTCAACTTATTTACTTTCACTGTGTCAAGTTTCCCGAACGGAAAGGGAAACCTAGTTTTGCTTTCTGCTGAGGGGGAGGGAAAGGGGGCACACTATTGCAAAAAGGAATAAGGTCACACAACAAGTATCTGAATGTAGGTTATGTTAGTGGAGGAAAAAAAAAAAAACGTCTGTTGAATCTGCGAATTAATTGGAATGATCACTTCGCGAATACTTTTGTTTCCAGTATTGAAATGATTGGTAATTTTTCTAATATGTTTTCAAAGTTGCATTTGGATTCTGTCGTTGATATCAGATAGCATTGAAACGTGTTATATTTAGAATAATAATTATGAATTTAAATTAACATACAAATTGGCGCGTTTAGCTATTTTTTTAATGCGATAAGGATTCAATTGAAATCCATGAAAGTAAAGATGATTCATAATTAAAACCAATGTTGCTTTTTCTGATGTTCGAAAAAATAAAAATATCATTTTGAATTCTCAAAAGCAATCAGAATTTTTGGTGTCTTTATATGAATATAATACCAGATAAGATCAAAATAAATAATAATATTATATTTACTATGATATTGGCTACATTACCCATCCTTCTGCATCAATAAAATAATAATTTTTTTAAAAAATAAGATGTTTAGATGTCACTAATTTTCAACAGATATAACGGAAAAGAATTGTGCTAAAAAATGTTAGAATTTTATTTTTAATCATTTTGTCCTTATTAGTAGAATTATTATGGAATGACAGAAATGTCTTATATAAACGTTAAAAAAATCCATCTCACAGATTTTTTTGGGCCTGTAGTAGTTAGTGGTTATAAAAAAATTATTCTAAACATTCACATTTTTTTCTTGGAAATTTTACATACCTCATGACGTGTTATAAAATGTACCGGAGAACTATTTTAAACTGCTCTGTGTCCTTGCACTTAATCGTGGTTAATCGATTTTCGAGTTCTTAAAGTAGATGTCAGGAGGGGGGATATCGCAGATTATTTTCAGGTTCTTCGGAAGAATTTCTAAATTTAGAATCCTTTATATAAGATACTTTTCTTAACTTCATCTGTGTGAAAATTATAGCGTTTGTTAACTGTAATTTGCAGTTCATGTACAGATAGACTTTTAAAATATTTCTAAATAGTAAATTTCCTGATTTTTTAAAAAATATTAAGTGTTTATTGATTACGTAGCAAGAATATTATAATTCTTTTATTGAATGAAAAGTCAGATTTATCTGACGCATGTTAAAAAAAATTGCGAAGAATTTTCTTTATTCGAACTTCTGCTTCTGTAATTTTATTTTCCGTTCAATTAATGCTAGAAGGAAGAAAAAAAATATATATTTAATATGCTTTCATTGGCTCATCCGGCTTCTTACAGACATTTTCCTGCAAGAATAAAAACAACTAATCTTAGTGACGTTCTTATACACTGTTTCTGTTCTTGTGACACGTTTAACCTTGACAACTCACGCTTTCTGTATTGCCACATTAAAAAAGCACTATATAGCTGTGACTTCAGTGTTGATAGTAGAAGCAGGTGCTGAGAAAATTTTAGATGAACTAGAAATTTCCAGTTTATATTTGTTCACTGACGAAATATGTATTTCAATGATAGTTGGAGTGTCGGAAGATTAGTAAACAAGTCAGAATAGTAATAACAATCTTTTTTTTTTCTAGTGTTGCTTAGATTTCTTATCGTTATCTATTCATTTTGCGAAATTAATACTGATAAAATTCTATATAAAATTTTTTTGATCTTAGATTTTTTTCTAAATTAATAATTAATTTTTGATCTTAGATTTTCTTCTAAACTAATAATTAATTTTTGATCTTAGATTTTCTTCTTATTTAATAATTAATTTTTTATCTTAGATTTTCTTATTAATTAATAATTAATTTTTGATCTTAGATTTTCTTCTAAATTAATAATTATGCTTGTTTTAACAAAAAATCACTAATCTAGGCAAGTTTCAGAAAATTTTGTTGTTAAATCACATGTTGTTATTATTATTATACAAATAATTATGATTTTAAAATTTCATGTTTGTGAATGTTGAATTATTGTTGTTGTTCTTACTTTACTAAATAATCATATATATTCATTTTAAAATTTAAAGCATTCATTTAAAATATTATTTTTGGAAATGAAATATATAAAATGTTATGTATGTTTACTGAGCAATTTTGAAATTCTTTTATAAATTTTGTGATTTCAAAAGTGTACATTTAAGATACATATTATGGTGAAGTATAAATGTCAAATAATTTATATAGTGAAATGGAAAAAGTAAGGAACAGTATCATATTCATATAATTAAATGTTTATCAATAGCCATGTTCTTGTAAATTCTTTAATTTTTTAATAAATAATTTAAATTAATCTAATAATATATATGAAATCCACGATATAGATTTAAAAGTTAGCGACGATTTTTTCAGTATAGGAATTGTTAGAAATAACGAGTAAAACGGGGGAGGGGATTCAATTTTGTGTGTTTTATTTGTAAATAAAAAAAATCATCCATTTGCTGAGTATTTCATAAAGTTTTCAAGTTCAAAATAAACTTTATTAATTTGTATTTTTTTATCTATTTAATGACTAATCTTATGAATAATTTATAACGAGTAATCTCAAAAATCAATTATTCACAATGAATACATTTTTTTTTTAAATCTTGAAGTATCATTTATTCTGCACAATCATATTTAGTTAACCGTTAGGAATTAACTTAGAGATAAAATCCAGTTAGGTTAACAACCGATTAATCTTCCTCGCCTTAAATGGAGCGGTAGGACGTATTATACGAACGTAAAAGACACAATGCAGTTCCATACGTCATGGAACGTGATGAGAGATGTTGACAGTTCCCGTCAACTGTTCTGACGTCATCACGAGTGTCGAAACGAACAGAATGGCGCGGAAACTTCCATCTCCGTGTGTAGGTAGTAATTCGCTTGTTCTTACAGTGCCTTATGACGTAAATATTTTCCCGTTTTCTGTGTTATGGAATAGTAATTCTAAGAACACGAATCCTTTCTTCTTATTTAATCAGTTCGTTTTCGTTTTCATTTTTTCTTTCTTGTGTTGTTGGAAATGAATTGGTTGGTTATTGCTGTAACGTTATTACAAAATGGCAATTGGTAGAAAGTTTTTCTTTCTTTTTAAAAAATAGAAATTGGTTCTCTTCAACAAAATGAATAAGATATGTCTTTAATCTGATATAAAAATATTAACTTTTTATAATTTGTTGTTGATGATGATAACAATACTTGATAATCATAATTTTTCTTTGATATTTTTTCAAAAGTATTTTAAGTAAAAAAAATGACGAGTACTCACAGTTTATTAGATGCTTCAAAACGTTGTAATAACTGGTAATTTTTCAACGCTATAAATTCATGTCAACAGAATATTATGTTTGTTTCTAAACTGTAAATGTTTTTTAGTGAAATTTAAATGTAATCCATATCGAATAACAGTCTTATGTTATTGTTAACTGAATATGTTAGACAAAAGAGTTTAAGGTATTAATTGGAACAAATTTTTCATTCTTCCCTATTAAATTTTCAGAATTTTGGATTTTTTTTAACTGAAAATATTCAATTTATTTTTATTTATTGACTGTTTGGAAATTTGTTGTTAGTGATTTTTGTTAATCCGAATGCAGTGCAATTGTATGACGCATGTTATAAAAATTGCAAATCTTTTTTTCTTTAAAATGTTAATAGTACATAATACTATTAACAATAACAACAAATATGCTGTTTGGGTTATACAATTTATTATTATTTTGTATTTTGTCTAAGTTTTTGTAACTAGTCGTATACCTATTACAAAATATTTTATCTTTAGTTTATTGTTCATTTAAAAAAAAGAAAAATCTAAGTCTAATCTAAAAAAAATCTAACACTCTATTCTGTTGTGTTATTATTTCGATATCAATGAATAAATATTATATGATTGCTATATTTAAAAGTTTTGTCTTTGTTGCTAAAGTATCTGCTATACAATTACTAATTTATTTGATACGAAAATGAAAGAGAGGATTTTAAAATTATAATTATTCGATATGTAGAGTTTAATTTCATATCAAAAAAGAACACAAATATATTTCTTATTCTTATACAAAAATACCATCTGTGAATATAACATTTAGTAATTTATTTGATACGAAAATGAAAGAATGGATTCTAAAACTATAATAATTCGATCTGTTGAGTTTAATTTCGTATCACAAAAGAACACAAAAATATTTCTTATTCTTATACAAAAATACTATTCTTGTATAAAAATACTATCTATTTGTGAATATAATTACATTTGCAGTTTAATGGAACATTTCAATTTCTTTGTTTAGCCTAACTTCTATTCTTGGTTGTTTAGCTTTTAACATTTAGCCATTTTACTCTTTTGTAATCAAAAGTTGATTCATCAAAAAGTTGCTGCGACGTGTTTCGATTTCCCCGGAACACCTCTGAGAAATTCTGTTGAAGGGTTTTAGAAAAGGGAAAAAAAACGTGAGTTGTCTGTAGCGTAACAGTGATGGTTCACCTTCTCTTGCGACCTCGTTAAAACGCTTGACACCGTGCCCCGATTCCGTTTCTACCTTCAACTGTTGACATTGTCCCAATTTTGGAATGATTTTGCCATCGGCCTACGTGCTCTATGCTTCACTTTGTTATATTGATCGCTCGGCAGGTACTGGAAGATTTAAAAAAAAATTAAAAAAGAGAGAGAAAATATTTCGAGTCATCTCGAATTTCTAGGTCACAAGTGAACTCGTTTTTATGTTGACACTGTCTAAAGATCAAATTTTTTCGTATTTTATGGCATTATATTAGATTGTCTGTAATATTTGATATTGATTATAAAAGAAATTGAGATCTGTAATTATGTGGCCAATATTTAAAGATATGTTAGACATTTATTTAATTTGATATTTTTGTTTAAATAGTTCATTGTATTGGAAAAATTTATAGGATAATTATTTTTTCTTATTTTGCAAGTTTTTAAGAATTTTTCAAAATAAAATGAAATAAAAATAAAGTATATATATATATATATATATATATATATATATATATACACACAGAGAGAGAGAGAAAGAATGTATATATATATAATTATAGAAAATATAGATGTGTTTTTTTAAAATTCTGATGGCGTCCTAGCATAAGGGTAACGTGTCTTCCCCGTGATCTGGGCATCCCGGGTCCGAGTCCCAGTTCGGGTATGAGTGTTCTGTGTTCTATCTGTGAGTTGTATGAATGTGCCCCCCTGTTAAAAAGGGTTGTGCAAGCGAATGTGTGTGCCATCTTCATTTGAACTTGAAGTCTGACTTCTGCCCTCTGGGTGCTCAGGGGTCTTTACCCTCAGAAGTACTACACCCCCTTTCCGTGGAAACACGGACATGACATCATCATCATTTCTTTATTCTTTGTTAAAGTTGAATATATCATTAACTTGTTTCCTTTTATTTCTTTCAGATACTAATGCCCTCAAAAGAAAAGCCGAGGCTGAAGCTGAAGAGCCCGTGTCCAAAAAATCAAGAGCTGATAGTGTAGTTCCTCCCATATCATCGGATGTGGTATCATCCTCTTCCTCCAGTTCAGATGATCTCTGCACCAGCTCAAACCCTTCCCTCTCCTGCTCATCGTTTCTCTCATCATCCCTCAGCAGCACTTCCACGTCTTCATCCTCCTCATCTTCCTCATCGTCATCCTCATCTTCTGAAGGGCAGGACGATGACGCGTCGGCAGAAATGGACGACGACGACTACATGCCCCGCAGGAGGCCTTACCAGATGTGGACCTCCCGCCAGAGGTGGAAGGATGAGCGCAAGAAGGTCATGAAAATGTCTGTCACCAAACTTTCTGAAATTGATGATCCAGAACTTTGCTTGTTGAGATCGGTTCTCATCAACAATACCATCAAGAAACTTCATTCTGACATCCGAAGCGAGCGACAGGCCAAGCTCAGGCACAGGCAGCAGAGGATGGACTTTTTCGTCGAGAGGTTCTCGCCTGTTTCCAGTAGTGTGGACAATTCTGAACAGTTCACCGCCACTGACTTCAGCAGCAGCAGCAACAACAGTGGTGAAACTACCAACAATGAAGTGCGCAAGCCAAGTTCTCCAGCTAATGCTTCGGACTTCTATGACGATAGCTCTTGTGACGAGATCTTTGGTATCAGTGAGGATTTCTTGCGCGTCCCCGTTCCTGACAGGCGTGTCTCGAGTCCAATTCCAACGTCGAACAATAACCGCGATTCCAGGAACAATGAGACGGTCGAATCCATGGACACTACTCCTGTCGTAACAACGGCCAATGTCACATGCTATGGCAATAGCAGTAATTCCTCGTTGTCTTGTGATACAACCAACGATTGCAACTCGTCTTTTTATCATCGTCGAACAACATCTCAAAACAATAACACTAATCACAACAACAGCAATAGCAGCAACAACAACCTTGCAGCCTTTCCGTCTGCCACACCATCACCACCCTGCTTGAAACAAATTCTGGCGTCAGTATCGTCTGCTGCCACTACAGGAGGAAGCCAATGTGCGACGCAGTATAGAACTAACCGAGATGTTGGGGGTGGCAGTGGCGGAGAGTCCTTCCCCCCTAGGGTTCCTATCTTAGACGAAGTTGTTTATCACAGCCTTCTGGCGTCTTTGGAAACGTCCTGAAACATCAATCATTCCGCCCTCCCTTCTCCTCCCCACTTTTCTCCCTTTTTTGTTTATAGGGCGCTGAAATAGGAAGTGTTCTAACTCTCACTATATTTTTTTCGCAGGGAATTTCTTCTGCTTCGTGCAGTCAATTCTTGGTCAAAACCGAGATAATTTTTTTTTTTTACTTGCCACCAAATTTTTGCTGTGTGGCAGCAGCGTTTTGAAATTTATTTATTATATTTAGAATTCTGATATTCTAAGAATGTTCTTAGAACATTCGGTTTTTGCCATAAAATCGCAATTTAGGGACCAAATCGAAGCATTTTGTGAATCAGAATGTTCTTTGCAACTATTTAATGACTTTATTGTTTTAAAAAGCACATTCATTTTTTTTTTGAGGAACTAGGACTTTATTTATTTGAACATTTCTTATATCAGTGCCTCTTATTACTGCAAAAAGGAGAAAATTACCCTCATGACAAAGGTAAAGATTAACGGATTTCGGTTGTGCTCTTTTGTATATAGATATATTTGTAACTGTTATTCACATTTAAAAAAAAAATCCATTTAGTCATTTCTTCTCTCTTAAATTTTGGCTCACTAGTTTTAAGCAGGTGGAAACTAAGAATTCATTGGAGAGAATTAGGCAGATGTTTTTGCACAGCATTGAATTGCTCTATGGAATTTTCTCATTTCCGTTTGTTTTTGTTGAATAACTTTCATTTAAATTATTTTTATAAAGCTGTAAAATTTGTGATTTTGTTATCAGTTTATCCTTTTTACTTGGTATTATTAACAGTTAGACATCTTCATTATCTAATGTTAAAAAAAATCATTTAAACAAATTTTTTAAAGTATTTAAATTTTTTATTTTAAATAACTTTAATATTGCATTTCAAGCCATTTAGTATTCATTGCTGCACTGCATGAGAATGCCATAAATATCCAGTATTTCATGAATTTTAATTTATATGCTGTTTTATTATTTTTATGAAGTTTTAATTATTGTTTGTGACCCTGATTTCTTTTTTCTTTTCCCACTAATATTATTTATTCCTTAGCCCTTTTCTTCGACATAATATTACTAATTAAATATAATAAAAAGCATTTTCCCCCTTTTCTCGACTTCATTATAAAAGTACAGAAGAGCCATACAGAAGAAATTTCATACTTTTTAAAAATGTATACTGATTTAATTATTATGTAAGATATTTATGATATTTAAGTTTTTTTTCTGCATTATCAAATTGCTATGCATCTCTCAATGCTTTAAATATGTACATTTATAAATAACAAATGGACCAAAATATTGTTTCAAGGTCTTTGATTTTATAGGTTTTATATATATATATATATATAAAGTACATAAATTTAAGGCCAAAATATGTTGCACTTAAAAACCGACTGTATTCTTGTAAATGGTATGTGATTGTTGTTGTTTTAAGACTGTATAAAGGAAAAATGAGAAAAATACAAAAAAATGGGGTTATTTGTATGCTATGCTTGAATTATTGTTTTCTTTTGTGTGAATGAAATATTTTATTTAAATTAAATGAATTTTGATTTATAAAATGAGCACTTCACTTGTTTTGAAGCATGTTGATCTGCTGTATGCTTACATATTCTTTTAATAAAATGCATATTATGTAAAAACAACAACATGCAGCTGTATTTTTGTTTTGAGTATTTGTGTCCGCATAAATTTCCTATTTAAAGCATTTAAGAAAAAAACTTAATATCTTTTTTGGGGTTTGATGAGAGAATAAGTTATTGTCCCATTGCTAAGTCCGCAAGATTTTTGTATACTATGAGATCCTAATGATGTTGAATCTAATACCAGAAATATAGCAAGTTATTGCTTTAAAAATTTAAATTTTTGTGGCAATACCATGTTCTCAAGTCTAACCTATTTTTGTATTAATGAATTGTAATTTTTTTTTTGTTACAAGTCCAATTATTAAAACCAATTGTGAATATTATAGAATAAGTTTGGAATTGAATTATTTGGAAGTTATATTTTGTAATGAAATATGCATGTTTCTATGTAAAGATAATTACATACATTATTTAATTTATTTTAATGGAAAAACAAGCTAATATTTTATTAATTTATTTTTAAGAAGTCATACAGCAATCTATTTTCTCAAACTTAGTGCAATGTTGTGATTAATATATTTAAAATAATTGAAAGTAAATCTTATTTTAATTTATTTCTAGTCTAAATATAATTTAATCCAAATGTAAGAATGTTCTTTTATTATAAAAAATTTCTTATTTCTACATCAAACATACATTTGAATTCATTGTACAATTGAATTCATTGCTGATACTTGTACATTTGAATTCTTTGCTCAGTGTACTGTGTATTGTGTTCTTTATGTATAGTTTTGAAATTATACATTATATTTCAGAGTTACTGAGTATAATAACAGTTTGAATTGAATATGTATGTTGCTAAACTGGTTTCATTTAAATGGGAATCAGTTGAATTTTGAATTATTTTATTGCTAAGAAGTTGTGAATATGTAAATTATTCTTGTGAGATAATTATTATCATGTATTTTAAAAAAAAATTATGACCCGCTCAAGTATTGTTTCAAATATTCTCTGCTTTTCAGATGTATATTTTTATGATTGAATATTTAATATTTTAAAGGCAACTTATTAAGAAAAGTTTGTTTTTCACAGTTTTATCTTGTTTTAAACATCTGCATGTTGGATTACTTTTTTTCCAAACAAATTTTCGCGAATACAGGTGACTGCATTATCAGTACTTGTTACTGATACATTTTGTTAAATATTATATTATCAAAAGTTATAAACAGCTGTTAACCATTTAGAAAAAATTATATTTCTTCAAAGAATCTAAAATAGTACTTTTCCAATTATTCCGACAGAAAAAAAAAAAAATGCCCGTCAGATTTATATAGAATTTCTGTACACCGCGAAATAATACATTTTGCAATCACGCATAAAGTACTTGGCGAACTTTGGCGCATGTGATGTTAAATGTAAAGCCACATTTCCCGCCAATAATTGGGCTTGGCGAGCATTACTGTCGAACTAATGGAAAAGTATCTTTAAAACTTCTTCAGGCAATGGCAGTTTTATAAAAAAATTTTATAAATAAAATATATGTTCGACAATCGAAGTACTAAGAACAGCACATGGATGTTTTTTGCGTAGAAATATTTTAGTAATTTATTTATTAATAGAAAGATTTTTTGAATTAAATATGTCATAAAGAAGAAAAAAAAAAAAGGAATAAAAAAAAGATGAAAGAATAACTATTTTCACCTTAAGAAAACTGTGATATTTGTTGCCTGGAGTGGTTGTTCACTGCTTAGACTAGTGGTTGGCCTTATTATTCAGTTAATGCTATTGTGGACTTTTGTTGCATTCTTTTAGTTTATTTTTTACTTAAATACAAGACAGTAAAGAAAAATGGCAACGTAATTTTTAATTTTCTGTACTATGTGTTTTGTTTTAATTCTACAGATTTTTTACAAAATTTTGTTTTAAAATCTTTCCATAAGTGCCTGATTGACAGATTAAAAAACTGTTTTTCAATGAATTTTTGAGATGAAAGTTGTAAAAATATGTATATAATAGAAGTCGATAAAAAGTTATTTGAAGTGGTTGCCATACACAAGATAGAAAAGCTGGCATATAAATATTTTGTGGAAATTATTTCGGTTTAATGTTCTAATTTTTTTTTTCTCCCTTAAAGATTCATTTCAATTTTTAAATTATTTAGTTTGGAAGTGAGAAATGAAAAAAATATCGTTTGATCTTTTATTTGAAAAGATCGAATGTTCTAATCTTTACTGTCTTGTAATTAATGCAATGTTGTGTGTGGACTGAGGTTTTTCTTTGGTGTTATAAAAAAGATTTTTATGCGTATATTGTGATTGTAGTGTCGGGATCTGGTGTAGCTGAATATCGCTCATGATTATAGTTGAAGTTGATGCCAAATAATGTCATGCAGTCTTTTTTCAATACGCTGTACATTGAGCTGCAAATACTAAAAATAAATGCAGATTATAAAAAAGCAATTGTTGTGTTTATTATTCTGACAGTGTTTGTAATTTTTTTTTTAAACTTCATTATCTCTTTCTACACATAAGCGAAAAAATGGAAATATGAATAGTTAAAAATAAAATCTGGAAATTTCACAAATTAGATTGTTACAAAAAATTGAAAAGTTAATATTTTCTCTTTTTTTAGTCTTGTTTTTAATGAACATGTAATAAATACTATCGAATAATTAATTAATTCTGATCACAGAAAATCTTCTCGGCAAACTGGAAGGCAAAGGTATCTTCCTATACATTTGAGCTACTATTTGGTAATTTAAATTGTTGATGTTGGAAGATTAGTGCCTGAAAATCACTTTTCAGTCCCTAACTTCTAA
>JAPMOQ010030379.1:48461-97387 GCA_026543055.1 Argiope trifasciata | reverse complement strand
GTCTTAATGAGGTAATAAGTCATATTAGGGCATGAAAATCACTTTTCTATCCTTAACTTCTAAGATATTGCAGTTATCGAAAGACTAAATACAAAAGTTGTTAGTCTTAATGAGGTGCTAATTGGATTTATTTTTCTGTTATCAATAGTAAGAAAGTTATAAAGAAATTAAAATTTCTACACACACCCTGAACATTTCCATCCTTTTTGAGCTGGATGAGTCATTTACGAACTCGTCTGAGATTTTCACATTTTTAACAATACTTTCCGAATCAGTTAAAATACGAACAAAATTATTCTAGTATCCTTCATGTTCACAAAATTATATGAGCAACCCTAACAGCATTAAATAATTAAAACCAATGTCTAGAATCATCAAAAATTAAACCGAAACTAATTATGTCGGAATCGAAATTAAAATTTAAACAAGAAGAAGAAAACTAAAATAAAAGCTAAATGAAATAAAACCTATTTATAAAACAAATCTAAATTAATATAATATAATGTGTTCCTTTTTGCTTGGCTTCTATTGTGGATTTTTATATATAATATATGTATACTTGAAGAAAGAGTGGTTTTAGTTTCTCGGGACCAAGATCAGTAAAGAACTGAATAAATAGTCCGGAAGTCTAGTCATAAGAGTCACTGCAATAGGTAGTCCTCCTATAGGAATCTACCTTAAAAAAAGGTGAACAATTGAAGGTAGAGATGTTCCATTGTATGCATAGAACATCTAGCTAGAGGTACGAATTTGAAAAATTCCTTAATTCTTTTGCATTCGAATCTAAAAGACCTGATAAAAACTATTTTTCATGTAATTTGTATTTTACATTAAAAAAAAAAGAAGACTAATTTTTGTGTAAAGAATATCCAATTCATGTTGTCACTTAAGAAATGTTCAAAATTATTTAATACAATAAGCTTTAATCCAATTTCTTGGTTATTAGAACAAAATTTCCTTAGAACAAGAATGCATCCAGATATATAATTCAAAATTATAGAATCTTTTAAGATATTTTTCAAATTATCACATTTTTTACTTAAAAAAAATAATCTGGATTTCATTTGAACAGTAGTCAAATTTAGGGATATTCTGGTTGTTTACTGTGAAACACTTAGCAGTTATAGACTATTTATAGTTTTTAAAAATTTAATGTTCCAGGGAAGTACAATAATGAAAGATCATTATATTAATCATAATTACAATTTTGAACTTAATTATTCACTACAATAATTTGATCTTATTTTAATAGAAGTTGCTCACATTATTAATATGAAATTTTTTGAAATATCTTTTATCAAATGTGAAGAATTTCAAGAATATATTTATAACAACTATTAACTTATAAGTAAAACATGAGGAAAAAGCTGGGATGAATTTTATAAGGGAAATTTAGAAACCAAATTCATAAGTGCAAGGTAAAAGAAAAGCAAATTTGTATTTGAACAAAACATATCGCTCAAACATAATGTTTAAGATACCAGATCTGATTTAAAAAAAAGGATCTATATTACAATTATTCAACAAAATGAAAAAAAAAAAAAGGATCTAAATGTGTTTTTCATATTTTATTTAACTGTGTCTAATTATTCTTAAGGCCTTATCACACGGCGAAATATCTTTGGTACTTTCCGTCAGCAAACGACAAGGAAAGTGACGTCACTTCAAAGTTTCACATGATTGGTTGAATTTCGTTTGAGGACAGTATTTCCGCCAACATTTTCGAGCTGGTTAGAAAAAGTTGTCGATTATGAAACTTGCTTGACCGGTTTTTGAGGGTAGAAACGGAAAAGTGCTGGCGAAATTTCACCGAGTGATAAGGCCTTTAACATCCAGTATTAGCCGGCATCCTGGCATAGGGGTAGCGCGTCTTCTCCGTAATCTAGGCGTCCCGGTTCCGGCATGGTTGTTCTTCTGTGTTCTGTCAGTGAGTAGTGTGAAAGTGCCTCCCTGTATAAAGGGGTTGTGCAAGCGAATGAGTGTGTCACCTTCATTTGAGCTAGAAATCAGACTTCTGCCCTTTGGGTGCTCAGGGGTCTTTACCCTCAGAAGCTACTGCGCCCCCATTCCGTGGAAACACGGACACGACATCATGATCATCACCCAGTATTAGATTTACTCCAAAAATATTGGAAGAATGAACTAAGAAATATTGTGAAGTAATTTTAATGATAGAAAGTTATAGTTGATGACAGACACTTTATTAGTGAATTTTGAGATTTTCTAAAAGAGGTATCTTTTTCCTTGTAAAATTTGAGTTTATGTTTTGAGGAAGGTCAAAGATTGACCACTTTGTGACTGAGGTCGTCCAACCGCCTTGAAAGTGATGTCATTTCGGAGAATCCGATGTCTTTACTTTTATGATACTAATATTATCTCCAAAAACCTCAATATTCTGGGATTTTCGGGTCACGATGGGTCAATTTCTTGACGAAATTCAGACCCTTCTCAGAAAAAATCCCTGGTTTGAATACCTGTCTGAGGGTGACCCTTGAAAAAGTCCTCAGATCGGATTCTTTATTAATTAGATTCCTTGGCTGTAATTGTTTCAATTTTACTAATATTTATTCTAAAGTTGTTCAGTTCATTTGTGTTTTAGTAGTAGCTGCATTAGCGCTCACTAATTACAATGTATATTTATTCTAAATGTTCAACAAATTTCCTTAGATAAAATTATTACATTTCTTTGTTTTTGGATTGATGCCATTTCGGAGAATTGGTCAGTGATATGGATGAATTATCATAAAGATAGCAATCGGTCATAACACATCTTGTCGATTACTGCTTTGTTTCATGGTGTGGGGATGGTAGACTGTTCACAAGAAAAAGAATCTAGGCAATATAAATTAACCTGACTATATAACCTAATATCGTAAGCTTTATTCCAAAGACCTGTTCTTTTACAAATATGGTTGTAAATCTTCCATTTGATCCATTGTAGTACCACCCCCACCTGTGGACATTGATCGGGAATTCCCGTAAATTGTCGGTAAAATGAACAGATATCAAAGAACCCTTGAAAACCACAAGAGAGGGGAAAGAGAGGAAAATGTTCCTATTTCAAGACACCTACGGGCTGTTGGACCGGGGCTTTAGCGACTTCCAAAAAATTGTTAAAATATAATGATTATGAGATTCTGGAATAGTTTTACTCAAAGAGATCACCCTCATAATGGAATCAATTCAGGGGCCACCGACAATTTAAGGTTCAAGTCCATTGCGCAATTAGCAAAAAAATGAATAAATTCTCATAGGACTAGTAAGATTCATCTACCGTCCCACTGTAACATGCTGATCAGCAGCCGTACGATAATCTCTTAGGAAATTTTAGATGGGCAGCTAGTAGATTGTGCATGCGCAAAGCTAGCAATGTTCTGGAGTTAGAATTATGTCAGACCCCTTTTTAAGTGTTGTGTTGTTCGTGTCGCGTCTTCAATGTTAAATATATGTTAAAATTGTGTAAATAAATTGTTTTCGGCTATAATTGCCTATTCAATGTGCCCAGCATATGTGCAAACTTTACTGGACTGCGGGATAATCTGCGTAGGACTGTTTTATAAATCAAGTAACTAAGTATTTCATGAATGTATTAGTTTTAAATTGTAAGAGATGCTTGGTAAAATAAATTAGAATCAGTACTGGTAAAAACGGATTTCCATTTTAGAAAATTAGTAAAGTAACATCTTTCTTCGGAACTTATTCATGTGTCGTCATAATCACGTGATGGTGGGTAGTTCAGATAGCTGATTGGAAGTTTGGAAAGTTTTACACATATGCTACTGTCATTCTAAGTGCAATTATTGAAACATCATTACTTTTTTAGAGAAACTGAGTTTTAAACATATTTTTCAAAACATGTCGCCAATTAATGATTTAAATGAAGATAAAGAAGCATCATCATGCTTAAAAAGCAGCATTGCTGAATTGAAAATGTGGAAACAGTTTCGTTGGTGAATTTCTTGGAAAGAAATCGCATTCGAACATAAACCGAAGCCTAAAAAGGTTGTCTGAAAGCCAAGTATAGAAAATTATTTATGACGTAAAAATTTCTATTGATCTAAGCAGTAATGAAGTAAGTAAAACTTATTTTATCATTTGTATTTTTAATTCTGCAATATTTAATGTTATTACTTAAAAAAATTGCTAATAAGTCTTCAGCATAATTAGATTTATGATATACCTTTGCACTTATATACAAAAGCAAATATTTATGCTTTTGTATATAAGTAGGTTAATAAATCTTAAATAAATCAATAATACTACGTATTTTAATTTGAGTATGGATATTATAGCAATGAACATTAATTCTGCGATATCAGATGCATCTAGAGAATTGGGCATTTTTAACAAATATTATTTGGGCGAAAGAGCAAATAGATTTTTATAGTAACCGAAATTATTTTAGTTTAAATTATTTTCTTTATTTATCTTACTGAAAATTGTTATATGTGCATAATTAAAATATGTACATTACGGGATCTCAAATACTTACAAAAATCAATGCAAAGCAAAAATTATGTTTCGCAAGAAATAAGAATACATATTATTTTGAAATATTAACAAAGAGCAATTGCAGAGCCATTTTGAATATATATTCAATTAATGTGTCGTTCATATAAATCAAGATACAGTAAAAGATGAAACATTCTTAGATCTCTATTTATGGAATGCATGATGCGAAATGTAAATAAAACAGCAAATAACAAATCCATGGACGCCTTTAAAGATTGAAATTCAATCAAAAGATCACAAAGGTCTGCAGATGAAAACGAAAAGAGTTATAAGAATGAATTATTTTATTTATTTTAAAAAGAAGCTTTTTTATTCTAAAGCAGCTTCATTTCCACAAGAAGAATTCAAATCTAGATTGCAATTCTATTAGAATACATCTACATTTTAAAAATAATCGTTTGCATTCTGATAAAGTTAAAAACAAAAACAACTTTTTTTAGAGTTTAAATGTAAAAATGATTCGTTTATGCAACAAAAAGAATTAAACAATATTTTATAATACGAAAACTTATGGAACTATAACTTGTTACGAAAAAATTAATAAAGTATTTTTACAAAGATTCCAACTAATTGTTTTGAATCGATGATTCAGTGAAGAAATAAATTCTTACTCTGAGATTTTCTACTGAAATGTTTCACTAAAAAAACTAAACAAAAAGATTGCAGACAAAATTTATATCACCAATAAAATAATGAGCATACGATTGTTCTGCGTAAAAATTAATTTTCTTTGTTCTTTATGCTCAGTATTTACTTTTATAGGTAATAATAATCCTAAAACAAATAAAATTATCATGAATTTTTGCTTTTTAAGAAAACAGCGTAATTTATACTCTAATTTTGCATGTGAAAGAATACGTGTTCACTTTATTGACATTCCAAAAATTATTTTTTGCATATTCTCTAACTAAAACTGTACAAAAAGTCCATAAGTGCTAAGATGTTTGAGTGAATAAATTTGTCAGAAAAATAATTAGATGCATGATTTAACACCATGCATCTAATTATTTTTATATATTATAGAATATAAAACCTAATTTCACTGTTATAAAATACAAGGTGTAATTTCATTTTTTTAAAACCTCGCACTGTCTTTCTCTTACAACGTATATAAAATGTACACTGAAGTGACAAAAGTCATGGGATAGCAATATGCAAATATACAGATGGCAGTAGTATTGCAGCGAAAAAGTATAAATGCGCAGTTCGTTTTCCAGAGCTTTCGTTTGTGTTCAAGTTATTCATGTGAACAGGTTTTTCGTGATTTATGGCGGCACGACGAGAATTAACAGACTTTGAACGTGGAATGTTAGTTGGAGCTAGACGCATGGGTCATTCCATTGCGGATGTCGTTAGTGAATTCAACATTCCGAGATCCACAGTATCAAGAGTGTGCCGAGAGTATGAAATTTCAGGCATCACATCCCATCATGGACAGCGCAGTGGGCGACCACCTCCACTTAACGACCGAGACCGCCGACGTCTGTGTAGAATGGTCAATGTTAATAGACACGCAACACTTCGTCAAATAACTGCAGTAATCAATGTGGGACGTACGAGGGACGTGTCCGATAGGACTGTGCGGCGAAATTTGTCTTCCTTGGGCTATGACAGCAGAAGACCGACTCGAGTGCCTTTACTGACAGCACGACATCGCCTGCAGCGACTCTCCTGGGCTCGTGAGCATATCGACTGGTCCCTAGACCAGTGGAAAACCGTGGCGTGGTCAGATGAGTCACGATTTCAGTTGTTACGAGCTGATGGTAGAGTTCGAGTGTAGCGCAGACCCCACGAAGCCATGGACCCAAACTGTCAGCAAGGCACTGTTCAAGCTGGTGGTGGCTGCATAATGGTGTGGGCTGTTTTTACATGGCATGGACTCGGTCCTCTGGTGCAACTGAACCGATCATTGACTGGAAATGGTTATGTTTAGCTGCTTGCAGATCACTTGCAGCCATTCATGGACTTCACGTACCCACACAACGATGGGATTTTTATGGATGACAATGCGCCCTGTCACCGGGCCAGAACTGTTCACGATTGGTTTGAAGAACATTCCGGACAATTCCAGCGCATGATCTGGCCACCTAGATCGCCCGATATGAATCCCATCGAGCATTTATGGGACATCATCGAAAGGTCCGTTCGTGCCCAAACTCCTGCACCATCCACACTTTCACAATTATGGACGTCTATACAGACAGCATGGCTCAATATTCCTGCAGAGGACTTCCAACGACTTGTGGACTCCATGACACGTCGAGTTGTTGCACTTCGCCGGGCAAAAGGAGGACCGGCACGATATTAACAGTCATCCCATGACTTTTGTCACTTCAGTGTATATTACTAGTAGTTCCCGTACAGCCATTGCACATGGCATACATCCAAGAGGAAATGTTACTTTTAAGCTTAACCCTACCCGATATGATATGGGCCTTCATACATCAGACAAACATAAAAAATCTATTTATTAATCATCAAAAATAACCACAAAACAATTTTTATAACGCACATTCAGAAGACTGTTTTAAAAGGTAAAAATGATATGTTCATAGACAAAACAATTCTCTGAAAATATAGATAATAAAGGTAGCTGTTTTAAAATTTAAAAATATTCAAATAAGTCATTGTACTCGCTATTCCACATTTGCTTATCAATTTTGTATAATCCGATATGAAAATAAAGTTCAGCTTGCTTTATAATAGTAAACTATATTGACTGGTCAATCACTTTGCTCTTTGTAAGATTCATTCTGTCTCAGTAATTCAGTTGCAGTACGATTTAAAGAGAGATGGTTACTTCACTCAACAGAAGAATCTCCTTCTTTAAAATAAGACATTATTTATCTGACATTTGCAAATCAAACGTTTCTTCCCTTTACATTTTCATTATCACGTGACAAACGAAGCGTTTTGAGCATTTAATGTGTTCCGGTTAAGGCTGGGTTTCCTTTTTTGGGGCAGAATGGGTTTAAATCGGAGGTAAACAAAGAAATGTATCTTATATGCATACCACAGTTATAAGCGCATGCGCAATTTTTCCCACAGACATGTATAAGTGCAAATTACAGATATTACTGTTTTACTCATGTGCTAATTGCAGTAAGAGAATAATTAAAATCGCTATTATAAAACTCCTTTTTTAAATTTTGATATAACTTTTTATATACTAAAATCTTCCCCAACAAATGCTCTATAAAATGGCACAAATATTTCTAATATCAGTCAAATGTTCCTCGAGTTTTGCTTTTTCAAACATACAGACGTTTGTTTTCAAGAGACTTCATTTTATTCTATGTATAGATATATTATAGAATTAGTTCTATAAATTTTTTTGGTTAAGTTTCAGTTGGTAACCATGAGTCACCTGTCGAGAGCAAAAGGTTAATAAACAAATGAATATATAAAGGGTGCTTATAAGTTATTCATTTGGTTAAAAAAAACTCCATAAAAATATAGTTTCTAACGTCACATGGAGACTTGATTAAGCGATATTTTTGTTATAAAAGTTTCATTTACTGTCTTAAAAACAGCGAAACCGCTATTTAATCTTTTCCTTAAACTCTTAAGGAAAAGATTAAATAGCTGGTTGAAAAACAAAAAGCATTATTTTGTACTAATATTTCATGTTATTTATTCTTAGGAAATTTCGGGATTAAGGTTCTAAATTCCGAATTCTTTTGTCTCTCGTACTTTAAAATGATGCAATGTATTTTGAATCTGCTATTGTGCGTCTTTATTTAAAGTAAATCCCTTTACTTGACATTAAACGTATCCCTTACAAATTTTTTTGAAAAAAAATTGCAAAATATCATCAAATTATTTTATTTTATTATTACACAAAAGGAGACAGTACGAAACAAAATATATAAACTTTAAGTTGAATTTTAAATTTTTTATGGGGGTAAAGGCATTAAGTTTTAATATTAATTTGCTATTCTGTCTTATCTCAGGCGAAAGAAAAAAAGTTAAGTATTAGTCTTTGTATAATAGTTTTTGAAACAAGGGACAACGCAAAGTGATACTCGACATTCTGTACACTGGTCTCATTTCTTACTGGTTTATCTCTGGAATCTTTTTTTACGGGAGCACAGAGAACACTGTCTAGATGGATTTATTTTTTTTCAGCAGCAGGAATCACTATCTGAAAAATCATCGCTTTCTCCATCTTGTATCATCACAATTATTTTACTTTTTTTCAACGCAACTATCCTTCTCTCTACGTTACCAAGCCACAAGCAGACCTATACTATTATATACAATAGGGAAAACATGTGACCAATCCCGCCAAAAGAACCACGAAACCAACAAAACTTGGCAAACTGCCAATCGAAGCTGAATATTTCCTTTCATTCCAACTAGGCTGAGTAAATATGTGATGGAACCAATTGTATTGACAAGTTCTGCTTTGGCCGAGTTTTCTCGGGATAATAATTAACTGCAATATATAATTCTGGATAATCTGGTAAGCGGTTAAGCATATATTTATTTATCGGTATCGTATCCAGCATTTATTAAACCCGATATGCAAATATAAGAATTAAGACACGATATATAAATATACATCATTATATTTGTAATGTCGGTGGTGGTGATCTCAGGTCCTGTAACGACCGTCTTTGTATTTATAAGTTATGACTGTCATATTTATAAATAGTTCATCACGTATTACTTTTTATTTCCTCTCAATAAATTATGTTTAATTAAAACTTTTTCCTTTTGACTGACCTAATCTTTGGAAACTTATATTTGTCCCCAATTCCACTGCAGTTACTCTAATGTCAAACGGCTGAATCACTAGCCGTTATATATCTCTTTAACATTTTTCATGAAATATATTGAACAGTTTTCGTGTTATAACTACACAAAAAGATAGTATTTAAATTCGAAATAAAACCCGATAAGAAATTTCTTACTTGTGATATATTTTTGTGACAAGTCTTACAGTGCTAAATTTACAAATACTTTGAAATTAAACCGCGAATTAAAGGTTTTCATAAAAATATGAGAAAAATTACAGGGAAAAAAAAACAACCCCACAACTGCGGAATTTCAGTTGTCTAATCTCAAACTTTGCAACATGGTGTTTTGTTAAAAAGCAAAATTTATTTTATCGTCTGCGGTTTTTTATTACTATTAGTTCATTTCAAACTAGGTTAAATTTAATGAAAATTCATAAATTATTACAAAATGCTAAAAAATGCTAGATACTCTGAAGCAAAAATATGCAAGAAAGTTTAGGATATAAAATATTTTTGAAACATAAATTTGTTAATTTCCATTTCAAAATCAGTTGAGAAAATAAGATCAATAATTAATAGAATATTAAATTTTTCAATCGTGAGTGTGTATTGGAAATCAGTTGCAACAGCCAAAGCACAACAAATCTTGCTATAAAATTACAGGGAGAAAAAAAAACGAAAAACTACTTTTTTGAATTTCATTAGAATTCGATTCGGAGAATATCGCTAACATGCTTTTAAATTATAAAAGTTAAAGATTAAATCTCTGTGTAATTTTTAATAAATTAAAATTTAGAATCACATTGTCTACTAATTCTATATAATACTGTCGAGATTTTGATACATTTTGATGCTTAACCTGGCTGATCCCCCCGCGATTTCTACGGGCAACTCAAAAGAAGTAAATTGATTCGTGATTTCCACGGACATGTGTTTTCTTCCTTTATTGAGGAGCGCATCCTGTTTTTTCCCTATTTAACCATTGAAATAAATTATATACAGTACTAGCTGGTACCCGGCGCGTTGCTGCTGCAGAAGAAATAATTTTTTGAAATTTAAAGTAACTGTCTTGTTTAATTAGGAATGCTAGAAAGAATAATATTTATTTCCGAATGGGAAATGAATACATTCATTGAAATTGAAGGATATACAAAGGAGAAGCATCAATAGTATTAATTCCATTTTTTTATTATTCAAGACTTTAGGGTTGGCCACATTTTTTTTACCATCAATAGAAACAAGTGCCAGTAATATGTATTCAAAATTTCATGGCAATCGGATGAGCAGCGCATAAGAGCCATACATTCATTCATTCATTTATATATATATATATAATATTAACATTTAATTTAAATCTAAATTAATCTTTTCTAAAGTTTTATCTTTATTTAGCTCCTTATCAAAGTCATTCTAAAATATTTTCTTATTTCCTGATCCGATTCCATGCTATCTACTTAATTTTCAAGAAATGCTTTGTAAAGTTCTTTAATAAGTGATTTCCACGTTGCGAGTGATTGATAAAAGTTGCTGACCTATGTGAATAGTTTTACAAAAAGATACCCATGTTTCCCCTGCTTTGCGAGTCACATGTGCAAAAATCCCTATGAGAAAATTCAATAGTCTATTAGCACTGTAAACAACATTTTCCCTATCAAAATATGGTATATAAGATGAGGGAAAATTCATTTCATCCCTCTGCCCTACTTCTGCTTGTGCCACACTGCGTAACGAACGTCTATATGTCCGCGCCTTCTTGTAAATAATCCTGCCTACTTCCGGAGGAAGAATAAAGAGAACTTATAGAAGAAAAGTCTCTTCAATGTCTTTTAACTGCAATCTGCTTTAAATCTTTATTTTATATGCAGGAATGTGGGGAAAGGCAACGAACAGAATTTATGTAAAATGTAATTATTAATATTTAAGGGGACAAAACAGAACTAAACAAACATTTAACACATAAAAAGATTCAGAGCGTGAGCTGCACATCTTAAGGCCTTATCACACGGCAAAATATCCGTCAGCAACGAGAACGAAAGTGACGTCACTTGCGTGACCTCATGATTGGTTGAATTTCGTTTGTAGACAATATTTCCGTTTCTATCGACGGCATTAAAGCCTTATCACACAGTGTAATTTCGTCAGCATTTTTCCGTTTCTACCCTCAAAAACCGGTCAAGCAAGTTTCATAATCGACAACTTTCTCTAACCTTTTCGAAAATGTCATCGGAAATATTGTCCTCAAACGAAATTCAACCAATCATGTTAAACTTTTAAGTGACGTCACTTTCGTTTTCGTTTGCTGACGGAAAGTGCCGAAGACATTTTGCCGTGTGATAAAGCCTTAAGCTGGTTAGAAAAAGTTGTCGATGACGAAAAACTTGCTTGACCGTTTCTTGAGGGTAGAAATGGAAAACTGCTGACGATATTTTGCCGTGTGATAAGGCATTTACAGACTCAGCCTCGAACTCTCGTCGGTCGATAATGGTGGCAAAGCATCACGTGATTAATCTTGTGACATGGCCAACATGGCGCCATATAGGATGTGATCTGAGTTGAGAGATTTTAATCAATTCCCACATATAGATAAAATATTGGTTCAAATTTCATAATTCATGTTTTCATAAAGTATATATCATCGATCGAAATGATAAGTTATCGATTTTTTTTTATTCGATTCCTTTATCGATTCCATTAACAGCGACATGAATTATATCCGGCTTAGGATAGATACTTTGAGCAGCTATCTCCACAAGGAAACCTGCAAATTTTCTTCCTTTACTAATAATCGATAATTCAATGATTAAAGCCCTGCATTATAGCAATAAATGAATTATTCTAAAGTCTCTGTATGCGAGTCGAGTGTATTCGTTGGCAGTTTCTGGGTAACGTTGGGCCCAATTAACCTGGAAAAGCTTTTACGTAAATTGCGTCGCTTTGAAAAGGTTTAGTCTCTGTTTTGATAAATATTTGCCGTCATATACTTGAGAGAGATGGCAGATCTAGGGTTATTTCTATGGTTCAACTTCTATCCAGTTATTAAAGTTTAATTTTTCGATTGTGCGTCAATAATATTAATCATTGAATTTCATACTGTATGGATTTTATTGTAACATCCGGCATTGAATATCGATTTCTGTTCCCTTTTTACTTTCTTTTACATGCTGTACAGAGAAAGTATGGTACTCGTCGTAAAATTCGAACTCCAGATTTTCCAGAATATCCACGTTCTTGACTTCACTGAGTTAGAAAAAGAGATTTTTATAAAATGTTCGTCTGTCTGTCAATCTCTTTGTGCATCCATGAATTTCATTTTTCGATTGTGCATTAAGATTATTAATCATTGAGCTTTATACTGTATGGATTTTATAGCTGAGTAACATCCGGCGTTGAATATTGATATTTTTGTCCCACTTTTACTTTCTTATATGTCGTACAGAGAAAATACAGTAAGCTTCGAAAAATTCGAACTCGAGATTTTGACAAATGTCCACTTCCTGAGTTGCAAAAAGAAATTAAAAAAAAAAAAGTTCGTCCGTCTGTCAATCCCTTTGTGAATATATTCATTCCATGTATGGTCTTTGCGTGAAATTAGTAGATTTCTATCAAATTATGAACTCAATTCATTCAGAACAAGTCTGTCTTGTTGTTCGAATATAAGTCTTCACGATAACTACAAAACGAGTAGAGTTTGTCGGGTAAAATAAAGTAGTCAGATTTAACATTTATATTTTAGAAAATCAAACTTTGAGCAAAGTTCAACAAAAGTTGACCAGCTGTCGATCTGTACTTTACATGTTTGATCTTTACATGTTCTCGATCTGTACTTGCATCTGCCTTGTTTACATGTTTCTAAAACATGTAAACAAGGTTAAACGATTGTTAAGTACATCAAATTTGCTATGATATTTTGTGTCTACAAGTGTTGTTTTACTCACAATTTTGTTCCGATCGGCTTGAAAGAAACACTTCTAAAACATAAATTGAATTTCCATATATTATTAACTACATGCCAGAGTTTAATCGCGAACAAATTCACTAAGGATTCGATAAAAATATTCACTCCAAATTGCAATATTTGGGTTGCTGTTGTTCGCCAATTCCATGGAAGGCCTTTTCTTAAATAATCCCTTTCTGAGAGAGTATATAAGAAAGTTTTGGGGAGACCACTCCTATTGTTTTAATAAGGTGACCGTCATTACTAAATAATTCATTTCCATCAGTTTCTAATCTTTGATCAGTTTTGTCAAGTTTGTGGTTTATTTTAAGTTAATCTTTTTGCTTTCTTATACATGAAGCATATATAGAGAAAGTATTGCTGTTTGGTTTATTGGCGCAAGAGCCATAGCTGGCTATATTGCGCCAAGCATATGGTAAAATAAGAGAAAATAACTCTTTTAAAATAAATATATCAGAAAAAACAAATGTATTCAGTTAAAACTACATACAATTTGTTGGTACAAATATTAAAACTTTGTTTAGTAGTAAAGCAATGATTAGAGAAATTGCAAAATAATTGCACAAAAGCGAATTAAATACCTTTTCAAAATTTTAAAAAATGTATTTTAATGATATCCATTTAATAATTAATATCTATTTAACCATCAACAATATCTATATAAAATAATTAAAACTTTTTGTTGCTTTTCGGCTACATTTTCTAAAAATATTACTTCGAAAAAACGATTTTTATAATAATCTTAAAAATGAAAAGAAAAAAAAATGTTTATTTAATGGCATCAATTTCATATTCCGATCAATTTTCCACCTCTAATTAAAAAAATTTCTTGACAATTTAATTCGATGCACAGTGGTAAGAATGTTTTCACTGATATTATGATCTACAAATTTCATTGTAACATCAAGGCATTCATTCGCGGGATTTTATCAATGTTAAAGTTTAATTAAAATTATTTTCTCTGTATATATTAACTCTAAAATAGAACCGTCCCATCTTTTATTTCATATTACAAGCTCCTTTTAATTTGGCAGTTATTTATGTTCAAGTAATTCCATTAAATCCTTATTTTTTCATTCATAAAAAATAATAAATGTGTTTCACTTTCTCATGTACGTATTATAAATGATTGTAATCATTAAAATCGCCTACTCTAGATTTTGGCGACTCTCCATGTTTTAAAACATTCTGTGTTCTAAAAACACATTTTTAGAAAATGTCCGCTCTGCCTGGCGGTGATAAAGAAAACTCTAAAACACTTTAATGTAAAAGGATGAAATTTGGCGAACTCTTTACACCAGATTTGCAAATTTGTCAAATTTGAGCAAAATCTGCTCAGTGGAAGTCTATACGTCCAGCTGTTCGAATATAAGTTAACAGGATTACTATGACAATAAGTGAGCTATATAAATAAAATTCAATACTCTGATTTAATGGTGGTAGGTCTAATGCCACATGGTCATACCAAGCCCGAATGAGCGGAGCCCTTTCGAATGAAAGCAGAAGTTTGCGCCTTTCGTTTTTAACGAGGTGAAAGTACGACTTCGCTCGAACACTCACGACACAATCCTTTTTAGGGAGAAGTCGAACTCATCCATCTTCAAGTCAGAATTTAGATCCAAATCAGAGGCCGACTCATCCCTGATTCAGTACCCCCAGATGTGTAATTTGTTATTGGAACTTGGAGGACTCTGCAGCCACGACCTATTTAACGTGCCTCAACTGCCATTAGCCAATATGGCGGTCTTTACACAAGACGAGGACAGAACCCGCGACCTTTCGGTTACGAGATCTGACGCTCTACCAACCAGGCTACAGCGGCCTCACTCTGATTTAATATTTATAATGTAAACACATAAAATTTGCTATGTCAAATCCACTAAGGAAATAATTGTTTGTCAATCTATACTTTCAGAAACACGTAAACGTGATCATCCAAGAATGCAATGACTTAAATATATAAAATTGTTATAGGAATTTTCGACTACAAGTGAGTTTTGTGTCAAATCTATGCTTCAATCGACTGAGAAGAATATGAAACAAAAATTCGATTTTTAGATGCTATTAACCGTATGCTAAGGATTAGTCTAAATAACTCGCCAAGGATGGCACGATAAATTCAGTAAAAATGCTAATTATTCAAGCCAAAAGTTAATATTTCGTGCCTCTTATACGCCACTGACACGTAAGAATTCTCTGGCATGAAAAATTTATTACAGAGTACTGTAAAAGCTCCTTATTCGCGCTTCCTTCATTCGCGTTTTCGCTATTTGCGGATTAAAAAAATGCGACCCAATTCCTCTATTCGCGGCTACAAAGTTCTTTATTCGCGGATCCAATACGTACATACATCATAATAAAAGTATTCCAATAGGTATCCAACCCAATATCCTTTGTAAATGCAAATCGACTGATAAAAAAAGTAAAATAGATCTTATTACAACTTTGCCTAAAGTATGTTGTTAAATGATATCGCCGAGGACTTTAACATAAACCGCCTTCGCCGCGATCGGTGTTTTTGAGAATGTAAACAAACAGAATGAAAGCAACCTTATTACTCAATGAATAAAGTATATTTGTAGAATTAACGACTAAGAAATAAGGTATAACCAACGATTAAGAAATGAAAATTGACTCACCTCATTCCGAAGATCCATTTGAATCTGACTCAAAGAAGGCAGATCTCAAGGACTATTTTATCCATTTTAATGCAACGATTAAAGACTGGAGCAAATTATACGAATACAGAATGGGCGACTCAATGGAATACAATAATCCACCGGAAACACGAATGAGAAAAATGAATAGACAGGAAATAATAATTTATTTTATATATATAAATAAATATATAAATTTTGTCACCTAGGAACGTATAACCTATAATCCCGTATAAATGACCCTTCCGTACTCACCGTTTCTGTATTCGCGGCATATTTATGGAACATATACCCCGCGAATAAAGAGCTTTTACTGTATTCGAAAAAGTTTTAGGGAGACCATCCTCTCCAGTTTTCAATTAGTTAAATCTTTATTAATAGTTAAAAAGCCAGAAAAGATAATATTCCCGGCTGCAGATAGCAAAATTTATAGAATAGTAATTGCCTTTGCTAATTCGCCCAAAATATTTCCTTTGTCCTGAATCTGGCAATCGATTGAGGAACGTTCCATATCGATATATAATTTATCAGTTAGAATAAATGTGATTGTATAAAAAACAGCAATGTTGTACATTTTTTTTCTGGCGCTGTTTGGCGAGAAAAAGGGCTTTATTGTCTGCCGGCGGATAAATTGACCACCGACCTCCGATGCGTCTACTTCCGGGTATGAAGAAGAGAAAGCTATCTTTCAACTTATCGTTTGATTTATTAGGCTATTATTTTGGCATTAGTTCGAATTCATATCAACAGGTTGGACAACTTTCCGTAAACAAAAGATAGTGGGCTTTTATCAAAAGAAATTTTGCAATCAAAACTGCAGCGATTTCAAAATTGAATAAAAACTGAAAATTACTTTTAAAAAATTGTTTCTTACTTTTTGACCTCTGTTTTATAATTATAATAAAAAATATTTTTGAATTCCAATTTACTTTCCTCAAATTTACTAAATTACAGTAAAAGTTCCTTATTCGCGCTTCCTTCATTCGCGTTTTCACTATTCGCGGATAAAAAAAATGCGACCCAATTCCTATATTCACGGCTCAAAATTTCTTTATTCGTGGATCTAATAAGTACATACATCATAATAAAAGGATTCCAATAGGTATCCAACCCAATATCCTTAGTAAATGCCGTCAAATGGACTAATAAAAAAAAGTAAGAGATCTTATTACAACTTTGCCTAAAGTATGTTGTTAAATGATATCGCCGAGGACTTTGACAGAAGCCGCCTTCGCCGCGATCGGTATTTTTGAGAATGTAAACAAACAGAATGAAAGCAACCTTATTACTCAATGAATAAAGTATCTTTGTAGAATCAACGACTAAGAAATGAGGTAGAACTAACAATTAAGAAATGAAAATTGACTCACCTCATTCCGAAGATTCATTTGAATCTGACGTAAAGAAGGCAGATCTCAAAGACAATTTCATCCATTTTTATGTAATGATTAAAGACCGGAGCAAATTATACGAATACAGAATGGGCGACTCAATTGAATACAATAATCCACCGGAAACATGAATAAGAAAAATGGATAGACAAGAAATAATAATTTATTATATATTTGTCTTTTTTAAAAATTTTGTCATCTAGGAACGTATAACCTATAATCCCGTATAAATTACCATTTCGTATTCCCCTTTTTTGTATTCGTGGCATATTTATGGAACATATCTCCCGCGAATAAAGAGCTTTTACTGTATAAATTGACTGCTTTGACCCGCAAGAAGACATCAGAAAAACTTAAACGACCGGACCGCCACGATAGCTATACTGGTTGAAACTGTGGTTGAGTCCTAAGGGTCATCACCGACCACGGTACAATCCTTTTCTAAGGAAGAACGTCCCGTTATCCTTGGAAGGAACCAGACCCACGCCTTTCCGTGTAAGCACAGGAATGTCGAGAACCAACTGCCATACTAGAATCTCATCCTTAATTACTAGGCGCCTACACCCTGTAAGACTTAAATTTACTAAAATCAAACCTTGCTTAGTGAGACAAAATTTAAAAAAGTGACTCACTTAACGAGCGATGTTTCGCAAAAAGAGTGGGGAATAGATACATGGTGGGTTGGCTTATATTAGGCCTTGTTGAATGTTTGTTTGAAGAGAGCTCTTATATCTGCTTAGAAGTTCTGGTTGAATTGCGAAGTTTCGAACGCGATTCCGTGGATTTTGTGAAAGCATTTGTGGAACCTGATCTACGAAATTACATCTCTAACTAAGAATATGGGGGCGATAACAATGAAGAGTTATGAGTTAAAATATATATTTTATAACAATATATTTCATTGTTGAAGTGAAATTGAAATCGTTTTCATTGTTTCTGTCTAATATTTCATCTTTGATTTCTTTTTCTTTGTTACTGATAAAATAAATATTTGGCTGATTTCCCTAGATTCTGTAAGTTTAAATAACCCTATATTCTACAAGTTTCAGTATAAGATTTCTTTCAATAAATATTTGTACTTGCTGTTTAAATTCAAATAATGGTGATACAGTTTTAATATTGTAGCCGTTTTTAAGCACTAATATGTTTCTAGTGATATAACTGTATATATGACAACATGGACAAACAATTAGCATAAAAAGGGTTTAAAGCTTTTAAAATGGGATGAGTTACATTACTATGAAAATATGAAGTTAAAAAATATTTTTCAGAAAAAGCCGAAACAGAGAATTTACGCAAAATATTTACATGAAAATATTTTTCATCTGTTAACCACGATGTACCAACTCCTTGCACACAGCCGACCACCCCGCCACCATTGAACGTATCTGTACGATGTACCAAATGGTCGCCAAAAACTGCTAGTATTTAATATTACATCGTGAAAGTAATGATTTCATTTAAAATAATTGCACTGATATATGAGTATAACTTCCTTGTAAAAAACCATAGAAGGAAAAAAATTGTGTAAATGCGTAGTAAGAATTTCCTTTTGCGATTTCGCTTGGCGGCGCAATCACCAGTTAAGTGACAGTCCATTTCTCGCCAAATGTTCTGCAATGGGTTCATGGTCATTTTGTGCACGTGGTTATCCCTCTTATAAAGGCCGTGTTGGCCTGGTGGCTTCGGAACCGGAGGGTTTCAGGTTCGAGACCGATACCACCGAAGAACCGTCGTGTGAGGGGGGTCTCTTGCACGTTAAATCTGCCAGGCCAAACGTTCTCCCGCTGGTGTGGTGTGGAGAGAGGAGTGCCAGTTCAGGTGTCGTCCTCGTCATCTAACCGTGGTTCAAAATGACGAAGTCCGTCTTAAAATAGCCATCGTGTTGCTTTAAACTGAACGTTAATATAACTAAACTAAACTCTTATAAAGGCCGTGGTGGCCTGGTGGTAAGGTCTCGGCTTCGGAGCTGGAGAGTTGCAGGCTCAAGACCCGATTCCACCGAATAACCATCATGTAAGAGGGTCTGGTGCACATTGAATCCTTCGGGGCCTAACGTCCTCCTGCAGGTATATTGTGGAAGTTTGGAGGGGGTTGACAACTTATGTGTTCCCTCATCATGTGACAGCGGTTCAAAATTATCAGGTCAGTCCTAAAATATCCTAGTGTTGCTTCAAAACAGGACGTTAATAAACAAAACAAAACTAAACCTCTCATTTATTTTATTTTTACTTTCTCCTATACGAAGTATAGAGAAAATACTGCAATTGTCGAAAAATTCGAACTCGAGATTTTGATGATTTTCCACATTTCAGAACTTTTTAAGTTTGAAAAACATATTCTTGGCATAATATATGTCTGTCTCTATAACAAAAGTCACTCAAAAATGCTTTCAGTTAGGTTTCAGCGCTTCCAATGGAATTGAATGGATTGCAATTTGTAAAATCAGATAGTTCCCCAACCTTTTACAAGTTTTTTTTAAAAGAGCTGTTCAGTGATTTATAAATCGATTGTATTAATCGCTACTGCTTTTTTAGATCTCTGGTAGATTACAAATTATACTTTCCCTACATATTTGTAATTTTAAGTGCATGCCATCTGACGATGCATGTCAAGAAGTTCCTGACATTGAAATGGAGTCCGGAACTTGACACTGACGTAGTAATGTCAAGTTTTTTCATTTTCCTCTGAAGACTTGAAATTTACTTTGATAACCCTGGTTAAGATTTAAATGGTTAAAAATTTAAATAAATAACTTCAATCTCTTCTTCACGCACTTTTTAAAAAATAACTATTTACTTATAAAAATGAACTAGAGTCGAATGTTTACTAAATTTCCTGACTCACTTTTCATCTGCAAATATTTCAGCTCTCGCTTCGTATTTTAATTCAGTTATAAGTTCAATATATCTCTTTGTAAAGCAATGCAGCTAAGCTCATTTTGGATGCTTATAATTGGACTTTTAATCTGATTTCTAATCCAAGTCATATTGCCAGGTTTTTAATAAATTTGGGTTAGGGGCCGCGGTGGCCTGGAGGTAAGGTCTCGGCTTCGGAACCGGAAGGTTTCAGGTTTCGAGACTCGATTCAACCGGAGAACCAATGTGTGAGGGGGTCACTTGCACGTAAAATCTGTCAGGCTAAACGTCCTCCCGTTGGTGTAGTGAGGGGGTGCCAGGGCAGGTGTCGTCCTCGTCATCTGACCGTGGTTCAGAATTACGAGGTCCGTCCCAAAATCTCACTAAACTAAACTAAATAAATTTGGGTTATCAATAAATGAAAATTACAAGTTTAATAATAAAAAAAGCATAAATAACTCTTTAAAACCTTAAACACATAAGAAAGAAAACTTTAATGGAAAGCGCATAATTAACATCGAGTTAAAAATAAAAGTACATTTGAAAAAATTAAGTTCGAATTGCTAAAACACTAAAATTCTCTCCAAAACATTGAATTTCGTGGTTATGTTTACTTGTTCTCTGACCAGCAGATTTCTTGCGAATGTCTTTTATTAAAAATTTGAAATATGTTTAAATCTGGTGTAAAAAAAAGTTCACTTATGTATCCCCTTAACATAAATATAATTATTTTCAAATGATTTGAGTTCATGCGATCACAAATAGATATACTTCCAAAAATGTGTTTTGGGATTCAAAGATATCTGAAACATAGATTCATCCCAATTTCGACTTGATTAATTAATCAATTCTTTGTCATGTAAATTTCACGTACTAGAAAACAGCTAGCCCGAGTGGTCCACCAAAACTTTCTCGCATATTCTCTAATAAATTTTCTACACCAGAGAATATCTAACATGGTATTGGGGTACAATAGTTAAGTAATAATTTTTGGCGGTAATTTAGCATTTTTGCTGAACCTTGGCCAGCCTTTTATCGATTAATACCTGGCATTCGATCAAAAGTATCCAACAGTCGAATTGATATTTTAGACACGTCTTTCTTAACAGATCAAAAAACAAAATGACGTTTTAGTCAAAAAATCCCATACCTAACTTAATATATTTAAGTCACTGAGTTCTGAATTGTCGCGTTGGTATATTTCTGAAAGTACAGACCGATAAATGGTCAACCACTTATTAGATTTGGCTCATAATTTAAAGGTATCTACTCTATAGGTGTGGAATCTGTGTGATTCCGAATTTTATCTATTTAGATCTCTTCATTTTGTCATTAACTTATATCAGAACATTTAATTGAAAGCTTTAAATCTGTTGGTACTTGCCATGGACAAGCCCGCTGTTACGAAGTCAGCGTTTTTAGCTGATAGGGTGCGTCTCTTGTTTTAGTAGAGCCAACTAGGACCAAGAGTACGACTCTGCCTCTCAAATATCACTCATTCGCTTGTACAACCCTGTTTTACAACAGGAGGGCACATTTACACATCTCTCCGACAGAACAGAGGAAGGACAACCATGAACAAATCGGGACTCGAACCAAGGACTTCCACATTACGGGGGAGACGCGCAGCCCTACACCAGGACGCCGACTCAAATTTGATGTAAAGACAGTATATAAAATTTAAACTATCTAGCTCAACGCGCTTTTAAACTATCCTTGTCACAGACAGGCAGACATTTTCGAAAAATGTGTTTTTTGAACTCAGAATGGTCCAGATCATGGAGATTCGTCAATCTCGAATTCAAAATTTTTGACGATTACTTTGTTTTCTCTACACTATACATGCGAAAAACTTAAAATGTAAATAGCATAGGAGTGTGGTCATGTATTATTTAATAAAAGATTAAAATTAAAGATTATATATACCTTGTTTATCAGTGGCTCCAAATTTTTAAAAAAAAAATTAAGGTATAAATGCATTTTTAAATTAATGTCAGCACGTGGACCATTTTTCGTTTCCTCTCTTCCAAATCGGAAGAAGTAACAATCTGTTTCCCGTACACATTCACATGAGTTGAAATCACTGATTTTGATCAACCTGCTTGATCTTGTGATCAAAATTAGTTTATTTTTCCTTATATATGCAGCTTGAAGATGATTTGAAAATTGAAACTTCTAAGCCTTTCTTTTTTTTGTTTCCTTTGTGAAATATTAAAAAAGAAATTGTATTTACCCAAATCATTTTAAACATTTTTAATATTATTTGTAACGACTTTCTCTATTTTCTGCTTTAAAGCAATTTGAAATTTTTTTTTAGGAATCAATATATATTTTTTTTGTTCGTGCACACATGTCATCAAACTCAATTCGTGCTCACATGTCGGGCGTCAAATACTCTGAGCCAATTTAACTTTGAGATCCATTGTGCGAACTGCATTTCGGGAAAAGTGCATGACAGAACAAAGTAATCTAGGTGAATTAAATAGTTGGCTGTTAATTAATAGTTAGCTGCAATGGCAAATAGTTATATTTGCCATTGCAGAATGTTTTTGTTTAGTGTTGACATTAAAAAAAAATCACACATTTCTTTTCTCAAGACATTAAGAAAGTTTTTATTCAAATGACTTTATCAAAGCTTTTTTTGCAACAAATAAAGCTGTATACAGAATGCAGATGTTTTCAAAAATATACAAATACACGAACTATAATTTTTCGACACATATCCAATCCTCGATTATTTGCGGGTAGCTCTTTTACGTAGCATCCATATTCTAAATCTCCAAATTATAATGGTGAAAAAAATTATTATTTCATGACTAATAATAATAAAATAATATATAATGATTAATAATGTACGTATATGTGTTGGTCGTTACACCTAGAATTAAAAAAACATGGCACAGTACTTTGGAAAACAAAAATGTGCTTCAGCAGCAATTTTTTAAAACATTTAATCAGAATTTTAAATAATTAAAAATTAAGGAAAACTGACGGTTTTTTTTCCTCATAATGCCAAAAATATAACACAAACGAGGTTTATAATATCATGAAATTGAAATAATTATCTTTTTTTAGTGACCTCAATTTAAGGTGTACGTACACGCTTGAAATTTCTTAAATCGTTCAAAATATCGATTTTTTTTTTTAATGCTTCAAAATGTTTTAGCTTTTAAACGATACTAAGATGTTGTCAATATTCAGAATATTTCCCGAGTTACAAGGATTTTTCTTTCACTAAAAACTGCAATTTCGTTGTTGGTTTTTAAAACTCATTTTATGATGATGGATATTTTTCCATTATGTTGCTTCATTCAAACAATCATAACTAAAAAAAAAAAAAAAAAAAAAAAAAAATTATATATTGAAATAATCTGTACCAAACAGTGTATACAATAATCAGTATGTTTTGTACCGCAATCAAAGTTTCATTTATAGAAATAAAATTTTAATGACTTTTAAAAGTTAAAATTACAGAAAAAATCTCGCTTTTTCTATTAATATTTGATGGGAAAAAGTAACTATATATATATATATTTATAATTTGATTGAGACAGACCACACGAAGACTAATATAGGGCATAATTTCCAAGTAGAATTGTGTGTCTGTACAAATTAGAATTTAAGATATCATGTTTAAAAAAACATGCTAATTAGTTCATTAAGTGTTAATTAATAATCAGTGTAATATGTTTTTTTCTAACTGAAATGAGTTTAAATATTTATTAATGACCTACTGAGAAAAAATTGGATTTTTAAAGTTAGAATTAAAAAAAAAAAGAAATCTTCTAGCGTGTATGTACACCATACCTGTTGTAGTATTCTTCGTTTTTACTTCTACTAACAATAAAGACTAATGTGCGTGTGTGTGTAAGTAGTCTTCAGGCCAGATCATTTGTCCTACAGCTACCAAATTTAGCGTATATATACTTATTAGGGTACAAATACGTACTTCGGAGCGATTTTTTCATAGAGTTTTAATTAGAATTTTATTTCAGTAAAAATTAAGTTGAATTTCAACATTTTTCCGTGAAAAATTCCAAGAATATTATTGAACAAAAATTAATTTGATACAGTTGTAAAATTTTAAAAATCGTCTATTTAATTATATAAATTTAATAGTAGCAATTTTTTTCTGTGTGAATTTTGGCAATTTTTCAAAGATATTTTTTATTCCCGAATTTAAACAATATAATACTTTGTGGTTTGCAAATTAAACTTTTCTCTTTTATTATTTCATCAAGTATTCTAATCCCAAGGTTTTTCTTCCATTGTTTCTAAAAATGAAGGATGATTCTGTTTTATATATATGCAGTTTATAAAGAAACAAGTATATATTTTTTTAAAAATTCAATTCCTACTTATTTATATACATTTCATATTATTCATTATCGGGTTTCGCGTTAGTAATCTCAGAACAAACTTAGCAACCATTTGGCGATTTTGGCGACCAAATAGAAAGTTACTGGAAATTTTTTATTAATGAGTTAATATTCGAAAAAATTGTATAAACATCAAGTATCATCCACTAAAAGTTTTTAAAAAATGTATTTGAACTTGAGTGAATGAATAAAAAGTATTTTATTAACCATTGAAGATTTGAACAAGATTTATAGGGAATGTATGAACTAATAGTAGGAATTGAAAAATAAAAACGTACAATATCTCGAAATTTAGAAGTTAGAGCTGGACATTTTTATTTTTAAATGTGTTGTGATGTTAAGGGACACTTTATATTTGAAAGATTCCTTTTTAAAATAGCAACAACTTAAAATAATACTGTTTTAATGTCGAAGAATCCGATGGAATGTTGGACATGAAGTTATATATAAGAGATTTATATGAAAACAAATATAAATATAATTCTCGGCGAATCAAATGTCACTTCAAGCGACTAGTCTAACAATAATTAAAAATTTATTGGTTTATTTTACAAAAATCTATTTCAATGTTGTTAAGACTCTGGAATCATTTTCATTATTCCTACAAATTTTCACTTTGAATTTTTCTTCCGTTTTGAAAATTAAGATATGCTTATCTTTCAACTTTGAGTTTCTCTTCAAAACATGCTTTAAGTAAAGTTTTTTGTAATTTATTTACATTAAAATTCTGAAGGTGTGCCCATTTTAAAATAGTTTTAGAAATAAAGCTTTTATAATAGTTGAAGTTTAATTCCTTTTCCCTCAAATTAAATTCTTTGTTTTAACCCAGAAAATTAAAGAAGACGTTATCTATGCTTATAATAAAGCTCAATGTGTGTGTGTTGGCGCTCTACAGGCCAGACCGTTGAACCTACAGCTACCAAATTTGGTACATATATATCTTGAAGGTCGGGAATGTCCATCTCCTAGCCCTTTTTTCGAATTTTTAATTAGAACTAAAATTAATTAAAATTTAAGCGGAATTTCGACGTTTTTCCGCTATAACTTCCGAAAAGATTATCGCACAAGCATGATTTTTATATCAATTTAAAGATAAAATTAGCTTTCTAACGGTATCAGTATTTTAAATTTATAATGTAAGCTTCTATTTTTAACAAAATTTTAAAGGAATATTTAACCACGTTTTTTTTAGCACGTGACTGGATAAAATAAAAGAAACATAAAATGTGATATTTTCTTTAAAAAATGCAATGCAAAGGATTCTATGATCGTTTGCAATATTTAAACCATTAATTCAATAAATTATCTTTATTTATACAGGATATGCATTCAAATTCCGGTCCAATGGCCAATTTGTAAAATATTATTAATAGGCATATATATTGTTTAATACTATTAATTTGATCTAAATGGAGTAAATAATTACATTTTATGTATTTTGAGTCAAACAATGCATTTATGAATAATAAGTTTTAGATTTCTTCATACTTTGCTCTGAGAACATATTTTACAAAATACTTTTATTAATATTTTAAATAAGAGTTGCTACATCAATCAGTCTTCTAAATCAATAATTAAAACTGACTGATTTATAAAATTAAAGAATATTATTAGGAAAATGTGTTCTTTTAGAACTCTCCGTCCATCATTTTAAAGAAAATATTAATTTCAGGTCAATCAATGCCCGGAATTACTTCAAGACTAATGAATATGTGATTTAATTGAAAATTTTTGAACGCATTACTCATGGCGAACCAGCTGGTCGCCAAAGGCGGCTAGTGTACAATAAACAGATTGGTGTAAAGCCTTTAAAATTGTACAGGCCACATGTCAATGAATATTGTAAGTGTACGGTCATTAAAAGCAATATAAAAAATTTAACTGAAAATTTCAGTAACCATTAATCTTGACGAAACCGCTGGTCACAAAGGTGGTAGTCCCTAATAAAAAAAGGAATACTTTTAACACAAAACCGATACTTTTTTTTGTAAAAAAAAATAAATAAATTTATCGGTAAAAAAATATTGTTATATATAAAATTATGAATTAACAAATAAGCTCCTGAAAGTAAGCAAAAATTATTTTTAAAAAATCCCTTCTGATGTCCTATTTCAGTCCTTTGTCGGATTATACTAGGTTGCTTAGCCAAGATTTTTGAGAATAATCGGGAATTTACTGAACTTCACACAGCAATAGTTTTGTAAATTTTTAATTCATATGAAAATTCTGAATAATTTTTTAAAAATTTATCTTTTAACTAAAAATAGTTTTTTTAATAATAAAATTTTTTCATTTGGCACCTTATGAGAAAATGATTAAAACACATTTTATATTTGATCTCATGAAATTAAAAAAAAAATATAGTCCATAAATTAGAAAATATTTTATAATACAAATCGATACAGCTATGAACTAGGAACGAATTACCATTTTAATTTACCTCTGTTTCGTTATTCAAAACGAAATGAGTATAATCTGCCATACAAAACCAAAACAACTGCAATTCTTTGAAGAATAGAACATATTTAAATTTGGAATAAAACAACCCTATGCTTTTTCAATTAAATCAGACAACAATAGTATTTCAGAATTAAAATTTTGAAACATTAAAAAAAAATTTTACTTTTGTCAAAATAACAACATTCCAAAATCTGCATTTTGGAGTCGGTTCCTAGTAGCTTAGTTTTTAAATATATACATAAATGCACAGGAGCATTGCTCCTAAATAAAAATACATACAAACTGACAATTCAAAATAAATACATGACAATAATATACAAAATAAATAAATAATATATAAAATAAAATAAATAATACGGCGTCTATTTTAAAAGATTAAAAAGAATATTGTTCGTTTAAAAAACAAAAACAAAAAAAACTCGTCCTTTAACTATAAAAATGTTATGAAATTTTAATAAGCTCTAAGCTGCCAAATACCAATAATAATTTTCAGATAATTTTAATTCATTATTTATTCATTAGCTTTTGTTTTTATTATGCCGATTTACACTCGGCCAGTAGGCAGCGCATGCGTAGAAAGAGACTGATTTATGTTTACCACAATTTCATAAGACACATTTAGGTATTCTATGCTTGACTGTAAATCGCCGATTTGGCTTCCCTGAATTTTTTTTCAAAGTATCGTATTAAAATTATGATTATTTACATAAAGAAGCATCGTAAAATAAAAATAAGATTAACATGCCTAAATTTGTAAACTTATAGAAAAAAATGGCAAATAAAATCGGGATTAAGGGAAATGCCATCAAAAAGAACAAAAAATGTAATTAATCTGTGACTAGTGATCAATTTTTTCAAGCGCCCCACGCCACCAAATTCTACAAACGCATGCGCAGAAAGAAAAAAAAAAAATGCAATACATCGGCTTGTAGTCGTCCTAACGTATGCGCTGCCTACTGGCAGTCTTACAACTGGCCGAGAGTAAACCAAGCATTACAACTTCAATAATACTTAATTTTGAAATTCAATAGAATGTTTTTAATTCTGAATTACTTATTTTTCAAAAAAGGACAAGATATTTGGTAATAAATAAATTCATTTTAAAATTAACGTAATAGCAATAAAATAAGAAGTATTTTAGACCAAATTCTTTTTTTTCTATTTCTAGTCTAAGAAATACTTGGTTATTTCCTTTATTTGTCGAATTTAGACTTCACTTTTAATCTTAAAATCAACCAAATTTATTATATTTCAAATAGTTTTCATAACAAATTTTAAAACATTTTAAATTTGGTTAAGTAACTATTTATTTCCTCAAATAAATATATTTATTTGGTAATTGGCACGTTGCTTTAAAATCTCATAAATTATCACAGTCAATATTTAAGACTTGAAGCCTTAAACTTAAAATACATAAAATGAGATACAATATTTATCTCAATTAAGGACTTAAATCCTTGTATATCTATTCAAAATCACAGTAAAAAAAAAAAGTGCTGAAGAAACTGAAGACAGCAAAATATAAATATCTCGAGCATCGAATTCTGTGGTAAAATAGTAATAGTGCTTTTCTTTCATTCTTAAATGCCAAATAAGACTAGGAGATCATATACCCTGAACGTTCTGGTCAGCAAATATAATGATCCGGATGACGATTACCTTGCTATTGCCACTGAAATTTTCATCAATACCAGTAAGGATAAAAGTATCCTTTCATATCACATTTAAACACGAAATACCACTAAGTAAACGAATAGCCATAAGCATTACGGCATATAAGAGCAAACCATTTATGTTAGCAAGGCCAATGATTACAAATAGTCGCCAGTTCTATGGATAAACTAGCTTCACTTGAAAAGGTGCCATTGTCACATAATCTAGAGGAGGTGTTACTTTCCTCCCCTCTTTAACCATTCTTGGAAAACGATTTAAGCTATTACTAACACCAGCTGTCATAGTCTTTCGTCTTTGAATGCCAAATAAGACTAAGAGATCATATATCCTGAAAATTCTGGTCAGCAAAGATAATGCTGAGCCATTGCATTATCCTTGCTGAGCCATTGAAATTTTTATCAATTCCAACAAGAACAAAATGTCTTTTCATTATTAAAGAAACGATAAGCCATAAGCATTACAACGCATAAGAGCAAGTCATTTACATTAGTTAGGCCACTGTTTATTAACAGAAACCAATTCTATGGATAGTCTAACTTCATTTGAAAGCAGCCATAGTCATATAATCTGGAGGAGGTGTTACTGACTTTTTTTCCCTCTTTAACCACTCTTGAAAAGGATATAAGTTGTTACTGATGCTAGATGCCATAGTCTTTCGTCTTTAAATGCCAAATAATGTTATGAGATTCCAACCTGGATATTTTGGCACACAAGGATGATAATTTGGTTGACAATTACTTTTGTTATACCACTAAATTTTTCATTAAGCCAGTGAGGACAAAATGTCTTTCTATATCACTTTTAAGTACTAAAGTATAATTAAATAAACGAATAACTATAAGCATTACGGCACTTAAGAGCAAGCCATTTCTGTTTGCTAGGCCATTGATTATAAAATCACCAACGGATAATCTAGTTTCACTTCAAAGATGGCACTGTCATATAAATTGGAGGAAGTGATTAAGCCTTTCTTCAAACATTTTTGGATAACTATTTAAGCTGTCACTAATGCTAGCAATCATAGCATTTAGTCTTTAAATGCCAAATAAGATTACGAGGTCAAACACCTGGATATTTTAGCACACAAGGACGATAATTTGGGTATTAATTACTCTTATTACCCCATTGATAGCATTTAAAAATTCCAGAGAGGGCTATGAGGACAAAATGCCACTTTATATCACTTTTAAATATGGAGTATCGTTAAGGAAACGATTAGCCATAAGCATTGAGGCGGATAAATGCAAGCCATTTAAAGTTAGCTATGTCTCTGATTATAAATGGACGTCAATTCTATGGACAGACTAGCTTTCCTTATAAGATAACACTGTCATATAATCTGGAGGAGGTATTTTCGCCTTTAATCTGAGAGAACGATTTCTGCTTCCACAAACTGTAGCCGTCTTAGCCTCTCGTTCTGTAACTGCTGAGTAGCTGGGAGGGACATCACGCCTATCTAGAAATGATTGGAAGTTTTCCGCAAATATTGGAGGTGCTGTGGGCAGTACAGGTCGAGAGAGATTCGTATCCACATTGCTCCATGGGCTTACAGGCTGAGAAGGATACGGATTCACGTTGCTCGATTGGCTTACAGACTGAGAAGGATACGGATTCACGTTGCTCGATTGGCTTTCAGACTGAGAAGGATACGGATTCATGTTGCTCGATTGGCCTACAGGCTGAGAAGGATACGGATGCATGTTGCTTGATTGTCTTGCAAGCAGAGAAGGATACGGATTCGCACTACTCCGTTGTCATACAGGTTGAGAAGGATACGGATTCATGTCGCTCCACTGGCTTACAGGACGAGAAGGATTCGAATTCACGTTACTCCAAAGAAGTCTCAAATACCGTCGATAGGCAAAACAACATAAGCAGCAAGTGAATAAGATCAAGAAGAAGAAAAAGCCGAGGCAAATAGCAATCCATGTCTCAGTAGGAATTTTTCTCTGGTAACTGTCATTTTCCATATCGCTATATTCTTCCATACAGGTTAAAAGCGAATGAATTCGCTCTCATTACTAGGTCCCGTTCTTTTATCAATTCCTAAAAAGAAAAAAAGAAAAAAAAAAAGGTAACAATAAGAATTATTTATTCACACAGCACGTTTCAATCACATAAACACCATCTTGTCCATTCGGTCTTAAAATCGAATAAAATCATGAAAAACCTATGTTAAATGGAATTATAAATTGCATTTTAAATAGTGTTACTAATTTGTAATATTGATTTCCTGCGATATTAGTCTATTTGCTGAAAAGAGACATACAGTGATGTACTTAATAGATATGAGCTTAAAAATTCCCAAAACTTGCCAACAAAAAAAAAAAGGACGTTCTGGAAAATGCAAGAATTATGTGAACTAAGATCTGATTATCCTTTAAGAAAACCTATATAAAGTCAGAAGAAGATTAGGAGTAATCTTATCTCTAGTATTGCGTTTGCCTAGCGGTCCCTAGATGTGCCTTCTCGATGCTTAAATGTTGGTTTTAACATACTAGTATATAAAGTTACGCTAAAGTTCAAAGGCTATTCTCTTGTTTCTTTGCAATTGAAAATTTGTAAGCTATATAAAACGTGATTACAATTTTATACGTTTAACAGGTTCTTCCCAAAACTAAGGTGGTAAAAGATTTTCAATCAGCATAGAAAAAAATATAGATATGCATTAGAAACGAAAAGAATTTTTACTTGACAATTGGAACTAAAAATTTCAACTTATCATGTGAGAACATTATTATTTTTAAGTCATTTGTCTTAATTAATTTAATTCATTAACCAGTTGAAACCGACTTGAAACAATAAGAAACTTCTCTCTCTCCTATATATATATATATATATAAAAGGATAATTTTCAATTTTTCTAGCTGGCAAACAAAGTTTTGGTGCTCGACCGGTTTTGGGATTAAAAAAAAAAACAATAAATAAAAATCATTTTTTTAAATATCGACACATGCGTAATCTGATAGTCTCGTGATTGTATCAAACCGATTAAAATTGATTAATGATTTAAATTAAGACAATTCGTAAGAATTCAGCAAATGAATAATTTAGAAATCATGTCGTAACTTTAGCTGGTGATAAATCGCCAAATGTGATAACCTTCTCCATTGTTGTTGTTGTCGTGTCCGAGTTAACACGGAAAGGGGTTGCAGTGGCTTCAACCTTCTGCGTTATTTACTAATAATACTAAAAGAAAAAAAAAATAAAAAAAATGGATGCCTCAAAATCGATAAATCATCAATTTGTTACCCATGCATTTTGAGACTTCAAAACCTTCAAACCAAAACATCATGTTCTTACATGATAACATGAATAATAAAGTAAGATTAGAAAAAAAAGGGTGTGTGTGTAGGAATTAAAGATTTATAGATCTATGGATATAAGCGAATGGTTAAAAGAATGATGAATGATAGTAATATAATTTCAATAACAATTTGAAATTCATTCATATCTCCAGTTACTTAAAGAAAAGTATGTAATACATCCTAAATGAATATGTAAATTGTTACGACAAAATTAAACATTGGAATGAATTCATTTGTTCCATAACAGAAAAATATTGCATCAAATCAACAAGTTTAATCGATTTCTCACAGCAAACTTTAAAGGATGGAGAAGGTATGGCTAATTATTTGTCAACAAAAATTGAATTTAGACAAACAGGCTTATTGGCACATGTAATATTAGAAATCTCGATAGATGGTTTATCCATCAATCTGAGATAATTTCATATAACAAATCTCCTACATAATTCCTTAGGAAGGTTAATACCAGTAGGGATAAAAATACAAATCCTAATAAAAATAAAGGGGGGGGGGATCGGGCTCGATTGCAAATCCAAATTTAAACTTGCATTCAAATAGTCATTGTCATTGATAAATTAATAATTTTAGATCAAATAAGATCTTTCATCAAATAAAATTCCATGCCTTTTCAAACAACTAATATGCCTTTTTCAAAACAAATAGTTGTATTTTTGCCAGCTTATTCCTCATTTTGGGGTAATGCCTGCTCTTTTTAAGATTATCTACAGCAAAATAAATTTTACCTAATCTCTCTATTTAACACTGAATATAGAAAAAAAAATCAAATTGGCAATTATAAAATGCATTCTCATTAAAAAAAATTATTACGAAAAATCCCTAAAATGCATGCCAGATACTAGCTTGACAATTTATATTATTAATTCTGTAAAACACCTGCAAAGAAAAAATATCCAAAATATAATTATATAGCAAATACATTGATACCAAGCCTGCAAAATACATGCACATTATGCCTAAAACATAGTACTCTAACAAAAAATATGACTAGTATGTTCTAAACCATATGTTATCTTATACTAAACCTATTGTAGTTGTAAAAATATATTCTTACTATACTGCAGTATTTAACCAGTCTATGAAAAAAATCAATAATAATAAAAAAATAAACTTGAAAATAATAATATAAATATTTTCTTTGATTGAGCCAGAAAATAAAAATATCAACTCCCATTACTTATAGGGAGTAAAATTTTCTTCCTTTGAAAAATCTAAAGATAATAAATGTGTGTTAAAGTAACGGTTTGAAAAAAAGAAATATGCAAATGGGATGGTATTTTTGCTATCAATGAATATGATGTGTGCAAACTCAGACTTATATCTTAAAAAATAGTAATCAGTTTTGAATTACCAGCCAGCTTAAAAATCTTAGCATACTTCTCTTGTTGACAAGCAAGAAATTAAAAAATATGCTGTAAAATTATCGAAAGCTTGTTTAATGAAAGAAAACATATTCCTCACTAATAATATTAGTTAAAATATTATTGAAATATTTGACTATGTAAAAATTTCAAAAAACTAATACTCAATATAATTGAGATTCTAAACCAACATATTTAATCAGAGTTTGTTATATAAATTATTAATAGAAAAAAATTATCTTTATTAAAGATTTTAATTACTGCCATGTACTTGATCATCATAAAAATATTGAGATACTTTTACTTTTTGCACAAATTTTGGTTCATATGTGTAGTGCAGATTGTAACATGACTAAGTAGCTTTTGCAATCTAACATCAGTTAATTCAAAGAATATTAACCAAGTACAAAATCAATTTTTCTTTGCAATTACGCTGATATACATTGTACACTCTTTTGATGAGAATATCTAAATACTCTCTTTGATGTTTGTAAAAAAGAGACATTAAAATAATGCTATTTAAATATTTTTTCATCAGCTAAAATTAACTCATAGTTATGAAATTAAGAAAGGAAAACTTATTAGTAACAATGCAAATAAGGAAGTTATTTAAAAAAAACTAAAACTAGCCATTATTGTGAAAGAAATTAAAAAGCCCTTAGGTTCAATATAAATTTTTTCAGTAAATTTATTACTGAATTCTTAGCTAAGATATCCTTTAAATGAATTGTTGAAAAAGAAATGGAAAATTTAGTTTAACTAATGAACATCCAAGTTTATTTGAAAAATTAAGAAGAAATGTTGATAAATAAAAAACAGTTTTGAAACTAATTCTGATGTAACAAGTCATATCCTTGTTGAAGTAGTATAAGAGTGTTGGAACCAAAACTGAAACAGCCTAATGCTTCTAATATCACACCCCTAACAAAGTATCATTACAGAACTTTAAGAGATTATTAAAAATAAAATTAAACAGCAATAGAATATAATATCTTGCTATATTTAATGAATGAAATAAAATATATTGTTGTCTTCACAGAAAAAAAAATGTTATTCATACTAACTAAATGACTTTTGCTTGCTTATATGGTTGACCAAAAAGAATCTACATATATTGCAGCAGATATGTTAATCGGGCACATTGTTACATTATCTTCCACCATTGGATACTTCACTTGATGTTAACGAAAAATAATAATTAAAAATAAAAATCTCCATAAAATATTTACCTCATTTTCATTAAGCTTAAATAATTCAATATTCAAACAATTTAGTCACACAGGTGTTCAAAAATTTATTTACTCCTTAATACTACTGTATAACATCACTTTAGAAATTTTCAAATTTGTTAAACACTTTACTACATGTGAATTTATTTAAAAAAATGAAAAAAGGATTAAAATTATTACATCAAATTCTCACACAAGCAAACCTTGAAAATATATCAATAATGATACTATTGGAGAACTAATAAAAAAAAATGAATTTAAATGACTATGAAACAAGCAAGTTTAGCCATTTTTTAAATAAAAGTATTAAAATTCTATAACTTATATTAATATTTTAAAATACACTTTGCAAATTTAAAGTCCTGAAAATTTTTCAATAGATGGAAATGATTAATTACTTCTTCTAGATCCCCAAATTAAAATTGTAACAACTTGTTGATCATTGTAATGACCATACGACAAAATATGATAAGACTTTCCTATTAAAATACGAAAATTATATCACTTGATTAAAAAATTCTTAATTATAAACAGAAATATCACATTGTCCATCTGAATTAAATTAATTTTAGCTTATCCCTTATCTAAAAATATAGATTAATGACATAATCAGCCATTAGTAAATATTTTTAGGTATAATAAGTTCTTCCGCAACTAAAACCTCCTTAAAAAGAATACTTTGCATTATATGCCAATTTTTAGGCTTAATTGTATATCATTAAATAATACAGTCAATACATCTGATATATTTGACAATTAGTTCTGATTAATAAAAATGACATCTTTGGTAATTCTGCTTTCTACGATATATGAACAATTTATATAAGTATCAAAAATTTATTACTATATAAGTAAAATTCATTTCATTTCTCATCAAATACCCTGCACGATATTAGTCATTTAGAACTTTATCACATAGATCAGCTCGTACTCAAAATAATTATGAAACTTTTAATGAAGTTTACAATTTAATTTTACAAAAGAATAACATGTTTTCATAACAAACATAATGTAACATGCAATACTTTATAGAGAGGAAAAACTAGATACAAGTAATCTAGTTTGGGAAAAATATTATTTTATAGCATTCACATAAGAACTCTTTAATACTATACAATATACTCTTATTTCTTCTGAATCAGTGAAATTATTAAATAATATTCAGTAGTAACCCATGAAATTAATAAACAAAATTAGCAAATAATCCACCAGAATTATAAATACTTTAGAATTTTTTTTTCCATTCAGTTGAAAAACTTGAGTTCCTCCCTCACTCTTTTTTATGAATCAGTTAATTTGAAATTATTTCTCCATGGAAAGATTCCTCCGATTTTATAGGAGTGAAAAAAAATTACGATTTGGGAACTATTACTTTAATATATTACACAACCGTGCTCTGCGTCATATACTGTTTCCTTAACACCACACCCACGAAATCTTCTGCCCAATCTGGCAGGCAATTATATTCTATTAATAGTTCATAGACCACAGGAACGGAAGAAAAACTATAAATTAAAGATTAACATTAATGTAGTGAGAAAAAACACAACTAACTTTCATTGTCAGATTGTTCCACACCGGTTTGTTATGATTTTTTATGTTTTGTTATTGCGATGATAAAAGTGAACAGCGGTTAACAGTTAATATATATCTAAAATGTAATAATTTAACTAAATTTTTGAGGATTTTTAAAAATTTATAAAAATTAAGAATTATTCTGAACGATTCCAATCAAGCAATTTCTACGAAAGTTAATTACAAAATACTATATATTAAAAATTATATTAATTATCTAAAAGCTCGAATTTATGTATTTCAGGGTTCAAATGAAAATTTTTTTAAATAGGAATCTTAAAGAAAATAAAACATCGGTTTTTTTTTTTTTTTGCTTTTTTTCAATACTTTAAAAACTAAAACACACAAAAATGCTGAATTTCAGACTGCCTTTAAAAATTTCTTTGCGATTGTCAAATTATTAAAAACGTATACTTACATCAAGTAATTGTTTCTTTTTTGTGTTCCTACAAATGTTTTCTAAATATATGATATTCGAAAGTTAAAGCTACAAGGCCTTATCACACGGCAAAATATCTTCGGCACTTTCCCTCAGCAAGCGACAAGGAAAGTGACGTCACTTGTGTGCCGTCATTTCAAAGTTTCACATGATTGGTTGAATTTTGTTTGCGGACAATATTTTGGACGACATTTTCTAACTTGTTCGAAAAAGTTGTCGATTATGAAACTTGCTTGACCGGTTTTTGAGGGTAGAAACGGGAAAGTGCTCGCGAAATTTCATCGTGTGATAAGGCCTGACAATTTTCACAGACCAATTTTTGGAAAGGGGGGGGGGGGAGTACATTTTCCAATTTTTACTATAAATCTCAAAGAATAATAGTGTTTAAAAGATAAAGGAAATTTAAGAAAAGAATTTTTTCTGATGACTCATAGTTTTAAAAATATTTTTAATAATATATAATGACAGTCAATTTTGAAAGTAATGAGTATTAATCAAATTGCTATTCTTTATAACAAAATAAAAACATTTTTGTGGTTTGCAATTAAATAAATAAGTAAATGTCAAATGTTATATAGTTAAAATTATGTATTCACTATACCATAAAAATGTGAATGTTTTACTATTAAAAGATGCTTAATGTTGATATGCGTAACGGAAATTGAATGGCAAACATATTATTGTCTAAATTCGGACTTATAGGTCCTTCGTGATTAAAAATATTACTTTCCCAAAGCATACCATCAAATTTTAAAAAACCAAACTCGTGTAAAGATAATAATGAAAAAAAAAATTATTTCCTTTGCATTTTATCAAATTGGTAAAACACTTCCTTAAACAAGTTCGGTGGTCGTTTAAAAGAGGAATGATTTTTTATTATTTCTAATTTATCTTTAACTTGAGCAAAGGTATGAATATGATGACTGTAGCAATTTAACGTCGTATATACCACAAGAAATCCTATTGAGTTCACGAAATGGTTAAGTATCATGTTCCCTGTTTTTGATTAGATCTTATGATGATCAAGTACATTTTTGTATACAGAAAATGTATTAATTTTCTGTGAATGTATTTTATTCAAAATTTAACAGAAATCTACAAATTTAATTATAAAAACAATGCATTAAATTTGATCATTATTATTTTTTTTTGCCTGAAAAAATAATTGTAAACGTTCTTAAGTTATCGTATTCGCTGATAGCACTATGCATAAAATCCACTTTTTTGACGCAAGGAGCTTTCAAACTTGAAGATTTGTAAAAATCTCCATTTCGAATTATTTGACGATGACAAAACATTCTCTTTATAAATGTACTTACCTCAGAAAGTAACCAGTAAGTAAAATCTTACCTCAGAAAGTAACCAGTAAGTAAAATCTTACCTCAGAAAGTAACCAGCGAGAATGATCTTGCCAAAACTTTCTCGCATACTCTCTAATACTAGTGTTATCCTAGAAAATGCCTTACATGGAAGTAGCGTTTAATAGAATAAGAAATATTAGCCTCTGGCGTGAATTCAACAATATTAGTAAATCTGCAATTTCATCTTTGAAAAGAACTATACAAGAATCTTTAGGCGATTAATCCCTGACATGAGGTTAATAGTATCCAAAAATCGCATGTGTATTTTAGACGCGTTTTTCTGAAACAAAAATTTGACACAGTATTAAAACTGCAGCCACAAAGTCATATACAAAATTTCATAATTTTAAATCTTTCCGTTTTTTAATTATCGCGTTTTTGAAAGTACAGACTGACGGACAGTCAATCTCTTGTAGGATTAGGCTCAAAATATGATAAGTATCTACATTATAAATTATAAGTCTATTTATTCAATTTTTAAAATCTTGCTTTCTTTGTTTTGTAGTTATTATGCAAACTTATTTGTGAACAATCAGACAGAAAGACTTTAGAATGGATTTTGCACAAAATTTGACAGAAGTCAATAAATTTGAAGTAAAGACTGAATATCAAATATAATCCATTTAACTTAAGAGTCTTTGTCAGAGACAGACGAATGGACATTTTTCAAAGATATGTTTTTGTAACTTAGGTAGGTCTAAAAAGTAAAGATTGGTCCAAATTTAAATTTCGAATCCTTTTTTTAACAATTAATATGCTTCTCTATACCATGTATAAGAGAAAGTAAAAATGCAAGTCGCAAACGATTTCTGTCATGCTTTATTTAGTAAACATTTTTTTTTTTAATTTCAATAATTATATGCCGATCGTCATCAACTTCTTTATGGTTAAAAAAAAAAGTACAGAGATAATGTACTTTCCGATTACTGTTCAGCATGTGGGCCATTTTCCAGTTCCTTTTTTCTAAACCAGGAGAAGTTAAAGTCTTCTTCCTGTACACATTGACGAGTTGAAATCACGGAATTTAATCAATCGGTTTGATTCTATAATCAATATTGACAGTACTTTATACTTTCTAATATTTGCGGCTTGAAGATGTTCCAAAAATTGAAACTCCTTGGTCTTTTTTTTTCTGCCTGTGAAATATAATAAACATTGCAATTATCAAATTCATTAAATGGCTACTGCGATTTTTCTTTTACTGCCTTTAAAATAATTAAAAATCTTTTATAAGAATCGATATTATTTTTGTCTGTGTCCATAATAATTAAACTCACTTTTATGTTCATGTTTCGAATACTTTGTATCAATTTCATCCATGTATTCACTAAATGCAGCGTTTTGAAAAGTGTATGAATCGCAAATTAGTCTAAGCCAGGTAACGGTTAGACGTAAGTTAAAATTCTTGGTTACATCTATAATTGCCGAGTATTTTTGTTAAATGTCCACAGTAATAAAAAAATTTCCCACGCATCTTTCCAAGCCATTAATAGAGCTTTTATTAAAATAAATAGTTTCATTTACAATATGCAAAAATAAATATACAGATATCACATTTTCTAATTAAAGCATATACACATATTTCTCTTCACAGCAGTTCACAAACAGTTTTTTTGACATACAGTAAATTCACAGTTATTTGTTGATGGATATTTTTCTTCATAAATTATTCATAATTCTCGATCTCCAAATAAGTTGAAAAAATATTCTATCATCATTAATAACAATGGAGAATATGCATGTCAATGTTGGCACTCTACAGAATCGATCATAAAACGCAGAGTTATCAAATCTGGAATAGGTATACTTTGGAGGGTAAAAATATTTTCCCTGGTGCAATTAATTTAAAATTTAAATGAGAATTTTTATTGAAAAATTATTTATTTTTCTCATAAATGACGGAAGTATTATAAAAAAGAAGTGAATTTTATAAACTTTTAAAATAAAACATCTATTCAATTTTTTATTTTAAAAATTTAATTGTTATAAATTTTATGTCAATTTCATTGTTATAAATTTTTTGTTCATATTTAACAATACTTTTAAGGTTTATTTTACAATAACCTATTTCACTGTTGTTAAAGGACTCAAATTTTTTCATTGTAGTTCATATATTTCATCCTGAATTTATCTTCCTTTGTTAGTGGTAAAGATATTTTTATTTTTCGATGATGAATAGGTTTCTATCGATAAAGTCCTTTTAATGAATCTTTTGCAATTTTTATGGCGTTATAATTCAAATTTAATTTCAGAAGTAAGAAGTGATCAAAATTTTTGAAAATTATGTTCATTTTTAAATAATTTTATCAAGTAACTCTTAGTACATATTCCAATTTAATCACTTTCACTTCAAATTAAAATTCAAGTTTTCAACGAGACAGTATTTTTTTAAGAGATATTAATATCAATAAACAGAATGGTGTAAAGTTTTAAAATAGTATGAGTCAATGAATAATTGAACTTTAAAGTATTTTCCTGTGGCAACTATCAGGAGCCAGTTACATAAAATTTTTAGTTTAAAATTTTAGCAACCATTAATCTTGAAAAAATTGATCCCCAAAGACAACTTGTCCTATACAAAAGCGGCGTTTTTAACGCAAAAGTAACTAACAAATTTTTGCATTGCTTAACGTCAACTGACGTTGAAAGTTCGAGCGTGATTGTTGACAACTGTGTTTTAATTTAAATTGAAAGTTTAAAAATTATGTGTATATTACTGTTGTAGCTATCCCGATCAATAAATAAAATGGATTTGGGCTGATTTTAAAGAAATACGGACTTGATTTGCTGTTTTTTTTTTTTTTTTTTTTTTGGTGTGTATACAATGTAAAATTGTTTTTACGTTAGTTGTTTTTTGGGGTATTAAATTGTATGTATGTTATGTACTTTTCGTATATGTTTATACTTTTAAATTGGGTTTAATTTTTTGGAACTACTTTGATATACCCCCAAAATCGGAAATTTGGCGACTTTTTTTCTCGCCAAGCAAAATACCTATTTTTGGCGTCTTTTTTTCTTGCCAAGATGAATTCTCGCTAAATAAAAGCTGAAAAAACCTAAATTGGCAACACCAAAATAAGAAACAGCAACCCTAAAAAGTCCGTAGGGAGTGCCAGATTTGGCGCGTAATTTTTGGAGGGGGTATATCAAAGTTGTAGCAATTATTTTTCTTGATTTTTCATTATTTGATAGTTTTTCGTACATATACATCAAAATTTCAGAGCGAACAGAGTTGAGGGTAATAGCTAGTTAATTCATCATTTTTTGAGTAAGCTCTTTATTTCAATAAAAATTATTCAAAAATATTTTCTTCTTCATGAGTATTCTTTATCATTCCTTAATCAGATTATCTTCAGTTGTCAAATTTCATAAATAATCAGGAATTTACTGTATCTCTTTCAGCAGTTGCCAAGCAAATTTTAAATAATGAAACATGATTTCATTTGGTATCGTATAAGACATTTTGATTCATATGCATCATACATTTGATATACAATTTGGAAATGAGGAATATATCGTGATAAATTATTATTTATATTTTACAGTGTATATCGAAGCAGTTAGGAGTTAAGCTCCAATTACTATTTCATGGATTTCGGTTTCATTATTTAAAAGTTTTCAGAGAGTGTAGTTTGTAAAACAAAATCGAATCAAATGTAATGCAATATTAATTTTGAAATAAATCAACATTAACTTTTTTTTCTTCTATTTTTATCAAAATATTTTTCTATCAAAAACTGCATGTTGGTTCCTAGTAAGCTTAACTGGGGTCGATCCTATTTTAGCCCACCTCTGACGCCAATTTAAAAACTCACCAAATTATCAACGATAATGATTTTAAAATGGCAACCCTGACAACATCTGAAGAGAAATGCGGCAACCCTACGGAACCTCATTGGTTGATTTAAACTCCGTTAGAAAACTATTTAATCTTATTGGCATTTTCGATTACTTTCAAATACTTTCGATTTGGCGTGATTTTGAAAAAGTCGCCAGAGGTGGGCTAAAATAGGATTTTACCGCTTAACTGCTTTTACACACGATATGCATGTAAATGATATAACAATTGACAAACATATACAGAATAATAACAATCTACAATTCAAAATAAAGGTATAATTTATTTTGAAAAGATGAAAAACTAAGTTATGTTTAAGCTCAAAGACTTTTGCTATAATTTCAAAATTTTATGGTATTTTCATAATTTTTATAAATTGGTTTTAAAATAATAATTTATTTTTAAATAATAATAAAAATAATAATTTTCAAGTAAATTTTAGCTGAATTTTTATTCATGCGTTTATGTTTGATATAAAAAAAAACCGGTTGCTTTAATTTTTAAATTTAATAGAAGTTTTTAGAATTCTAATCAATTGATGGTACTTTTTAAAAATGCTTAAATGATTTGGAAGTAAATGCATTCATTTCAAATTAATACAACAGTAATGAAATAGGAAGTGGACTACATCTTATCCTTCTAAATCTTAGTCTTGAAGCATTTGGATTACTTTTCTTTCTTCGTTGAATCTACGCTTCACTTTATTTCCTTAAAATCAATCAAACTTATCACATTTTAAATGAATTTTGTGATTCAATTCTTAAATAATTTTAATTTTATTACATACATATAAAAATAACTTTTCAAATATATATACTATTTTGGCACTTTAAATAATCTCAAGTTATCACAATCAATTTTTAAAACTTGAAGCCTTCAAAGTAAAATAAATAATAAGCGATACAATAGCTATCTCAATTTGGGACTTAAACCCTTGAGTACCTAATCAAAATCGCAGTAAAAATCAGCGGCAACCACATAAGACTATGAGGTCAAATCCCTTGGATATTTTGGTCAACAAGGACACTTGTCCTTGCTACGCCAAAGACAATAGAATTCAGTGAAGACCATGAGTCCAAAATGGTCCTTTTAAGGCCTTATCACACAACAAAATATCGTTGGCACTTTCCGTCAGCAAACGACAACGAAAGTAACGTCAAAGTTTTACATGATTGGTTAAATTTCGTTTGCGGATGATATTTCCGTCATTATCGACAGCATTTTCTAGCTGGTTAGAAAAAGTTGTCGATTATGATACTTGCTTGACCGGTTCTGAGGGTAGAAACGGAAAACTGCTGACGGAAAGTGCAGACGATATTTTGCCGTGTAATAAGGCTTTTATATCACTTTTAAATAAGAAGTATCACTAAGGAAACGAATAGCTATAAGCATTATGGCACATAAAAGCAAGCCATTGATGTTAGTTAGGGCCAATATCAAAAAAGAGTCGCCTATTCTATGGATGAACTTGTTTTACTTGAAAGGTGCCACTGTCATATAATCTGGAGGAGGTGTTTCAGCTTTTTTCCCTGCAACCACTTTTGGATAACGATTTAAGTCATCATTATCGTTCGATATTGTAGACTTTTGTTCAGCAACTGCTGAGTAGTCAGGAGGAACATCACTATCGATACGCATTCGGCCATCGATGGTTGTGATTAAGTTTTCCTGAAGCATTGGAGGTGCCGTGGGTTGTACAGGTGAAGGTAGAATCGGATCTAAGTTATTCCAGGGGGCTATAGGCAGATAAGGATTCGAACTCACGTTAGGCAACAGGCCTATAGGTCGAGATAGATTCGAATTCACGCTGCTCACTGGGCTTACAGGCCGAGAGGGATTCGCATTCACGTTGCTGAATGAGTTGGCAGGTTCAGAGGGATTCGCATTCACGTTCCTCTCAAGACGTCTCCAAATCAGTTGACGGGCAACACAGCAGCAACCACAGAGGAATAGTAAGACGATAATTGTAAAGATAATAGTAACAAATACTTGCACAAAAACAAAGGAATCCAAAGAAGTGCTGTTCTCCCTATCGGTATATCCTTTGAAAAATCCTTCTGTGTCATGTGTAGAGTAAAAATGAATGAACTCGCGACTCTGCCCAAGTCTTGTACTCATTCCTAAAAAAAAAAAAAAAAAAAAATACAATAGTAAATGGCAAGAGTTTTTAGCAAACAATGTTTGCCTTGACCACGTAAACATGTGTCTAGTCTATACAGAGAATTAACTAACGATATAGTAAAACGCATGAGAAATGCAATTATAAATCATACACAAAATATTGTAATGAATCTCTAATATAAAATTTCTTTAATTTTCGTTTTGTTGCCAAAATAGAGATTTAACAATATTCTCAATGGATGCAGGGTTTAGTGATTCCTGATCTTGGTGGGGCCGCGGTGACCTGGTGGTAAGGTCTCGGCTTCGGAACCGGAGGGTTTCAGTTCGAGACTCGATTCCACTGAAGAACCGTCGTGTGAGGGAGGTCTCTTGCACGTTATATCTATCAGGCCAAATGTGCTCCCGTTGGAGTGGTGTGGAGAGGGGGATGCCAGTTCAGGTGTCGTCCTCGACATCTGACCATGGTTCAAAATTATGGGGTCTGTCCCAAAACAGCCTTAGTGTTGCTTTACATCGGGACGTTAATATAACTAAACTAAACCATCCCGCTCTTAGTGAGAAACCAGACGGGGAAAAAACGTAGTTTTGGAAAATGTAAGATTTATGACGAGATCTTTATTACATAGCGACACTTGAAAATACATCAGTGAAATTCTATAATTCATGTTTTGTCGGAAAACCTATACGAATTTGAAAAGCTAACCAGTTCTGTCTTTGGAATTGTGCTCGAGACGCGATCTCTAGAGCTCTGAACGACGGCGGTAATTTATTAATTTATAAACTATGCTGAAAATTTAAACTCTATTTCTTTGAAGACTGGCAGTATATTCCACTGTAAAGATATATTCTCAAAATACTAAATCCCATTCTGAAATCAATTTTACAACCCTATTTTCTCCTTCATGGAATGTTTAACAAGAATTTTGTACAGAATTAGAATTCATGTGAAAAACTATACAATTATTTTCATACAACTTGAAGCTTGTAATTTTTCGTTATTGAGTTCACATGCAAACGAAGGGACACGGTAAAACTACTCTGTTGATATATTTATATTAAGTTTAGGTTTAAATCTATCTACGCATTAACGCAAAGGCCGCATACCAATTTTAATCCTTTACGGTGTTTTAAGTTTAGCTCGCTTACAGGCAGATAAACACACTTCCAAAAATAGATTTACGGACTCAAAGAGATAAAATGAGGAAATTCAAGGTTTCGAGGTACACTTTTTTAACGATACCCAATATTAAGCACACTTCGTTAAAAAGTAAAATATAATCACATAATTCTTTGCAATTGCATTTTAAAAAGTCTTGCAAATTATATAAAACGAGACTGCAAATTTATTCTTTCGTGCGAGCTAGCATTGAATTATTAGCATATGATCGACGAAGTCATTAAAAATGAATGAAATTTTACAGTTATATAAATAGGTATCATTAGAAAACGGTTTTATGGACAAAAAATTTTCCCACTTATAGAAAGTTTTTTTTTAATACCAATTTTTACATAATTACAGTTCTTGTGGTATTAACTCTTCCACGTACGGTCTGACTGGCATTTCGTAGTTGCTGTGCTGTTTTCAAGAATAACCAAACCACAAAACCATGAAATAGCAAAAATTGTCACATTAATTTTTAGCAACTATAACAAATCTACAAATATTTCCAAATTTTTAAGCACTAAAAGCACTTTTTATATTATAATTATTATTATTAATTTTCGGTGTCTAAAGGGTTAAAATACATGTATATAAATAGAAACACAAAATTAATAAATTTCAAATATATTTTAATGCAACTAAATTACAGTTTTCACTTTGATGAAAATACAGGTTACTATCGTTCATACTCTGCTCATACAAAAAATTTAAAAAAAAAAATCTCACTCTACCAAAAATTGTCAGATACATGCAGATTTCTAAATAACTTTACAGGGAATAATACATTTATCTGCAGATTTAAATCATTAATATTTCATTTTCCAGGGGTGAATGATTCTTATATTTTAAAATCAACAAGAAAGAAAAATAAATAATAAAAAAAGAATCATATGAATTAAAAATATTGTGTCAATTGATATTTGATTTTATGTTTAGAATTAGTCAAAACTATGTTCGTGATAGCACAGTGTTTAACATTTTAAAATAACTTCATAAAAATGAAAACAGATTTTTTGTACATTTTCTTTATATTATATATTGTTAATATATAATATAAAGTACATAATACAAATGAAGAATTTGATAGATGCCTCTAAAAATTAGATGTATTTAATACTGCAATTTCAAGGGTAAATTTAGATCAGAATTGTGTACGGGCTTTCTTAATTATACTTGATTACATGATGAAAATAAGGTTCTGTTAAAAGCAAACCCTAAATGAAATGCACATTTACAATTAGGATTAGAAATGTATTACATAGAACTTATTTTTATTATTTTTCGAGAGATTGATGCTAATCAAAACTATGTTTATAATGACAAATCCAGTATTTTCAGAAGAAAAAGCATGTCTATATAAAAATTGTTAATTAAAAATGTAATGAGATTTGAAACATAAACATAAAATACACCTAATACAGCAACTTGAGTGGCAAATTTTTGTGGAATAAAAAAAAGTGAATTAAATAAAAACTAAATTATTTTTGTTGATACTTGTCGATGATTGATGAAAATAAGTTGTATCAAAAGATTATAGTGAGTCTTAAGTTTGATTCAGATCTACAAATTAAATTTAAAAAATATACATTGTAAACAATTTTTAAAAACTGATGCTACACTAAAATTTGTTTGTTATGACAAACTTAAATAATAATAATAACTACACAAAAAGCTATAACTAATATAACTATACATTATTATAAACAATTCATCATTATTACAATTGTTATGATTTTGAACTATACAAGGCAAAGCTCTTTCTAAAGTATCAAAGTTTTTTAAGATTTGTGATATTATCAATAAAAGAAAACTAAACTGTTACAAATTTACTCATTAAGTTGTTTGAGATTTGCATCTTAACAGAACAAGAAATATAAAAGCATATTGCAGACATATAATTTTATATCCTTGAATATTAAACATAATCTGCTTTTTAATTACTTCTCTGACTTCTTGATAAAACAAAAGACAATTTAGAATTAAAAAGCAGAATTTATTTACATTATCAGTTTACATTCATATGGAATATAAAGATATTTTAAATTTAGGATAGTTAATAATTCAGAAATATAAATTTTACTAAATAATTTTTTTTACAATCAAAAGTTGTGATTTTTATTTTTTTGCATTAAATTATCTAATAATATACATTAAGTTCAGCTTTACATTAAATTGTCTGATGATGTTATAACATCTGATTCTAAATCAACATTCAGTTCTTTCCATTTAGCCAAGTATAGCAATCAAGAGAAGTAATAAATGTTACATTATTATGAATAAAAGAAGACTGCAAGATAAAAAAAAAAAGTTGACTCGAATAAAATAAAAATACATTCTAATTTTTTTTTTCAAACAGACAAATGAATTTTGCTAAAAGTAAATAATAAATTAAGATTAGAAAAAGGGTTCTGAGGAATTAAATAAAGATATATAGATATATAAGCTTTTGGCTAAAAGAATAATGAATGACAATAATATAATTTGTATAATAAAAGGAATTTATGCGTATCTCCAGTTATTTATAGAATAGTATGTAATATATCCTAAATGAGTACATAAACTCTTGTAACTAAAAATAAGAATCTTAAACCAAAAATTTAGATACATTAGATCCCAACAGAAAAATATATTGCACCAAAAGTAAGACACATAATTTTTCATTTAAAAAGTATCAAGGATGAAGAAAGTATAGTTAATCATTTTTCAGGAAAAACTAAATTTAGGTAATCAGGTATATCAGATCCCAAGATATTAGAAATATTAACAGATGGCTTATCCATCAAGTGATAAATTCTTTTGATAAATCCTTCTCCTAATTCCATAGCAAGGTTGACAGTAGTAATAAAATTAACAAAATTACAATACTAATGAAAGCAGAGCAAAAAAAGAAAAATAATAAAATAAAATAAGACCCTATTGTAAATCCAAATTTAAATTCGCACTTATATAGTAATTAACATTGGCAATCTGATAGTTTCAGTTAGAATAAACTCAAATAAGATTTAAAAAAAAAAAAAAACCCATGCCTTTTTACGAAGTTTTAATGCATTTTCAAAATAGTCACCTTTTTCTTGCAAACTTTGTAAAAACAAATGAATTAAAACCTTTCATCCTTGAATTTAAATCTGCTCTTTATCAATAAATTTACACAATCCTCCTCAATCTAATGTTGACTTTCTCAAAAGTAAAAAAACCTAAATTGTCAATTTTCATCGAAGATTTTCTGGCACTCACCATAAAGTATTAAGTACCCAAAAATAGTTCTACAATAAATAATACAATAAACTCACAAAGCAAATGATTATTATGCCTAAAATTTAATACAAGATGTGACTATGCATGATCTATACTATTCCTATCTGTAATGTTATACTATACTTATCAAGCTGTCTATATACTTAGCTGTAAAACTATAATTTTATTATAGATGGCAATTTTCAAAATTTCCATAAAAATGAAGAAAAAATGAAAATGGTAAATATAAAGTAACATATTCTTGAAAATAAAAACATCACCACATGCTAATCTCAGTCTACTAAAGATAAAATTTTCTTATCTCATATTTTCAAATAGTATAAATATCAATTAAAGCAAGAATTAAATTAATGAAAATGTGATAGTGTTTCTGCAAAGGATGAGCATGATATATATTATTTCAAAGTTGTACTTTAAGAATAATGCTTGATTCTTATTTAGATGGCAGTTTGGAAACCTTGGCTAAAGAGTAAGAAATTAAGAATCAAACGTTCTGTTAAAAATAAGAAACTATGAGCTGGGTTGAGAAATTATTGAGAGGTTGCTTAACAAACGAAAGCAATGATCTATATTCCTTGACATTAACTTTAGTTTTAATATTAAGAAAACAAAATGACTAAACTAAGCATGA